>RJWM01011431.1:0-59746 GCA_004363535.1 Dasyprocta punctata
AGCAAAGATGAAAAAGTGTGGAAATTTCAATCATATAAACTTACATAGTCATTCAAAAAGTGCTATTGAAACTTCAACACAAAAGGTCATTTAAGCAATAGTTCTGAGGGTTCAGGTTTTTGAACTTTTTATCAACTTCAGATAGAAAATTATCAAAGAGAAAGAAAAAGTTTATATCTTCATCCAATGACAGTATTATTCTAGATATCTGAATGTAGATTTGCAATTTTTATTTTATAAAGAGAAAAATATTTTAATCTATCATTTTTCAAATGAAGAAAAAAAGATTCACTCATGGCCCATTCAGCAATCCATATTCATTCTACATCTTCTTAAAATTCATAATTTATCAACAGCTTGACAATTGTATCAAATGCAAACCACTAACATTGATTTTCAATCTGTGGCCAACAGCAACACAAACCCTCCCCCAATAATAATTACCTAACATGGGATCACTACTATTCTAGTATGATAACTACACAGTGACAGAAACCCAAAGAAAGAGTATGAGTGTATATATTTATCTAGAAATTTGATTCTTTCCACTAAAAATTATATGAATTATCAATATTTTGGTAGCAACTTAATGCCATTTTAGTATACAAGTATTCAAATATTGATTCAATTTATGCAGTACCTGCTATGTGTCCTATAATAAACTCAAGTGTCCAAATAAAAATAAAGATGTGGTTCATCTTTAAGCAAAAGAAATTTATATATATACATATACATATATATATGTACCAGGGATTGAACTTACAACCTTGTGCCTGCCAGGCACATGCTTACACCACTGAGCTAAATCCCTGGCCCTAAACAAAAGAAATTTATAATGTAGGGAGACAATCACATATATAATAATAATAAAATGAAATGTAACCACAAATATTTATATAAAATAAAAAGGTATACACATGTATTTGCTCATACATATATCAAATAAAAGGAAATCTTTATAATTTAGAATAATAAAATGAAAATACATCAGTATAAATGATAGAAATTTTAATAAAAACCCTATGTATTCATTTTGGAAAGTTTTCATTTAAAAGCAATCTATGAGTTACAAAGATTTTATGATGAAATCAAGAAACTCATGTTTCTATGAAAAGAATAGTACTAGTGTCCAAACTGTAGTAAAAAGATAGCAATTATGTGTAACCTTGTGTCCAAGTCAAAAAATACTATATAAAAGCAAAGAGGAAGGAAGGCATTTTTTCAATGACACTGCATTACAAACTCTGGTCTAATCAATGATAAAAACGTAGCTAATTAAAAAGCAATTATAATACTTTAGAAAAATTTATTAAATTGAGCATAGATGTACTGTTTTTGAAATATGCAAAATTTGTCAAGAAAGACATTACCAAACATACCTGCATTTTATTTTAAACATAGGTTAATCATGAATTCATATGCGTATGTGCACACAAACACACATTCACATACACACACAGTTTTGTTTTGTTTTACTCACATAAAGAGCTATCAAAAGATAGAACCTTAACTCCAATGAATAGTTTTTTCTTTTGACTGGGTACCTACTATGCAGTTATCTATGAAAAGAATCAACTTCCTAAAAGTGCTTCAGATGCAAAATGATATTAAAATTATCTTGAGAGAGAATCTTTCACACATGTAAATATTTTCATATCACATTAAAAAACTTCTAAGAAAGAAGCTTTTTAAAGACAGTGACAATTATTAAATATAAAATTTTCATTTAAATACACACAGGACAGTACTAATTGTGTGATAGACTCCTAACAGCAGGAAATAAAGACCATGTTATCAAAAGAAAAAGAAATCTCCTTATGAGTATGCAAGATAGATAACTATACTACTAATTCTCTGTTAGTTCATCAAAAAGAATAGTTTGTGTTGTCACTGTCTGATTGTCTGATCATTTTTTATGCCTATATCTTGTAACTTGAACAACTACTTCTAACAATGTGTAATATGTCAACTAGTATTGATTTCTTAGGATTTTTTTTAATTCTGTATTATTTCTGTTTTGCTTTTCAAAATTAAAAAAGTTTCTTTTTTCTGTTTTGCTTTTTAAAATAAAAAGAAATCATTTATAAATAAATTTATTATTTTTATTTCAAGCAGGAATATATATTTTATATTTAAAATTTTCATTCTATTCAATTTTGGAAGAAATATTATAAAACATTTTCCTATGTTTAAAATAGCTGACTTTGGTCTATGAAACATTTAGTAATACATTTCCCCTCAAATACTTTGCTCTGATTGAAAGAATAAAACTGTTATTTAGAATAATCTTTTTTTTTCATTTCCATTTTCTTCACATGTAAATTTCAGTCAATATTTGGCCATTTCACACAATGTATAACACCCAAAGCAAAATAGAGAATTGTTTAATTTATTTAGTTCAAGCTTGAAATAATTGCAATTTCAATAATCTGTGTGCTTTTTAAGACTAATGTGATTTTCAGACTATGTCACGGAGAATTAGTTCGGTCTTCATTTCTGTATGTATATATGCTCAGAGACTTAAAAAGGAATATGTGATTTCACTACTTTAATAGTTATATGTTGAAATTTGTAAGTATATCACCAGAATTTATCACACCTTGTAAAGAGCACTTTGTTAATTGTAAAATAGTATTTGTATATAATATGTCATTGTTGACCGAGAAAATAATCATGCACCAAGAAGTACAAGACCTAAACAATGCAATTGATGCCCACCTTTAGCACACGTCTTCATAGTAAATGAAATAAAAAGGAAAGAAAGTATGTAGACAAAGAATAATTTATGGATTGCCTCTATTTTTACCATTTAACATCTGTCTACTGTACATGTTAATAATTGGGTAATTATGGCTTCCTCCTGCTTTAACTTACTGGACAGTTTCTGCCAAAAGCTTTAGTCTTCACAGCATATGGCATGTGGCTAAGAAAGTAAAGGAAGTTCAGAATAGATAAGCAAAAATTCAGCATGAGTAGAGTTGTGAGATGGGCCAGAAAGGTAGGAAGAGAATATCACATGTCACACAGTTATTTCTTATCCTAAAAACAATGAAATACCTGAGGCAATTAATTTATAAAGATTTTTTTAAGCAGGGTTCTGGAGGTTTCAGTCCAAGAGCAGCCCCATGGAGAACATGGTGGGGCAAACTGCTTACAGCACCAGCCAGAAATCCAAATGAGGAATAGAAAGACACCAGGGTCCCATAGTCTCTATCAAAGGCACATCCCCAGTGACTTAAAGAGCTTCCACTTGGTTCACATCCTAAAGTTTCTCAGTACTTCCCCATAGGCCCGACTACCTTGCAAACCAAGCCTTTAACACACAAACCTGTATAGGATACAATGCAAATTCAAACCATATTGACGAATGCCAAATCCTCCTTGGAAACAGGAACTTTCCAGTCTTAAGGTGGAATGGCAGAATGGCAACGGCATGGATTGGAGTTGTAACAATAGGGCTTTAATTTGAGAATATTCAGTGTGGAATGTATGCAAAAGGTGATGGATACAAACAGGGAAGTGGAAAAGAAGCTTAAGAATAGATCCAGGTTTTCAGTTTCAGCAATTGGTTGAAAATAATGCCATTCAAAAGGCTGAAAAACATAAGCAGAAATGTGGGTTTAGACACATTGAACGCTGAGTACCAAAGAAACAACCAGGAGCTGCTACTTACTCAAGTCATCCTATACATGATCTGACCTCAAGAGAAAGATGTGCACTGCTGATAAGGAATTGAGATGTAGTAAGTGTAGACACCAATTTGCCATAGTGAATACATTTATTATATATCATGAACATTCCCCAAAAAGCAGAAAATTTGAATTCATTGTAACACATCAGGCAACAAAGGTCACTGAATGTCTAATGTAAAGAGAAGAGGGAGTAAAAAGATGTGCAGGAAAAAAAAATAACACTTAAGAAGGACAATTAGACAAAATAGTCAGTAAGGAAGCAAAAATAAGAAGAGCAGGGTAGTATAGCAGAAGCAAGAGAAAACAGAGTTTTCAAGAATATTAGATATGATAAAGATATGAAGTAAAATATTGGGTATTCACTGGAATTCAACAATAAAAGTATACTGATTAGCTAAAGCAATAACAGCAATATTTTGAGGCATTTAGGGAAGTGTGTGATAAAGACAGAGAAAGCAAATACAAGCAACCATTTTAAGGTTAATTAGTGGAGGAAAACAGGAAGTTAAATAGTAGGAGAAAGATTTATGCTTACTTTTTGTTTCTTTGTAAATTTATTTTTAGCTAATTCATAAAAACAAAAGCTGTACATATTTATGGCACACAATGTAATGTTTCTATCTACACATACACTGTGTAATGTCTACATCTCAAATATTTATCATTTCTTTATGATGAAAACATTCTACTTTTTCAAAACACACAGTAAAAACACAATTATCTGTAGTCACCTACTGTGCAATAAGTGAAGTTGTAAAAGAAAGAAGCATAGTGACAGGAGACGGGACTAAGAGAATGAAAACTTTACAAAGACTAAAAAGAATGACTACGTGATGTCAAAGAAGGATTCAATTCCATTGCAAAAGAAGAGAAACAATGATTATGGATCCAGGGAAGTGTGCAGGTTTAGTCCAGGAAGTTTTCATCCTAGTTGCTTAGTTTGAAATAATAGTCCCTGTTAAGCTTGGAGCATAGAGGTGGGAAGATCAATGTTTAAAACAGGCTTTGTCTATCTAAGCTTGTGCATCTGATTTATTTCATTCAATATTATGTCTCAAAGGTGCCGGGCATGGTGGCGCACGCCTTTAATCCCAGCACTTGGGAGGCTGAGGTAGGAGGAGCGCTGTGAGTTCGAGGCCGGCTTGGGCTACAACGCGAGCGCAAGGCCGGCCAAGTTACATAGTGCGATCCTGCCTCAAAAAACCTAGGGCTGGGGATTTGGCTCAGTGGCTTAAGCGCCGCCTGTCTGGCAGGTGTGAGGTTGTGAGTTCAATCCCCGGTGAATATTATGTCTCAAGATATATTTTCCCCCAAAATGGCTCAAGTTTATCCTTCTTTAAGACAAAGTAATACTCCATTGTGTACAAATACCACATTTTCTTTATCCATTCATCTGTTGCTAGCAGAATTCAAGCAAATTTTATATGTTAAAACATATAACCTACCTGGACTAAAATGAAACAGAAAAATGAACTATTAGAGAAGTCATTTGCATAATTATGCACTCATACACCTTTATGTAGACATTATGAAAAATCTAGCATACTACGGCTAATATGGAAACTTTTCCAATACATGTTTAAAGGGATATAGAATTGATTACATCCTATTACTTAAAGAGTATTCAGTTAAACACAAATTTATATATGTCATCCAGATAAAGCTAAACCCTCTGATGAACATAAAGACTGTGATAGTAATAACTACCGTACATATTTACTTACACCATAATAAATATGGAAAATGTGAAAGTTACTATTTTAAAATGATTACTCTGTGACTGTTGTATACAAATGGCTGTTATATATAAATTGTATTAAATGACTATATAAAAAGCAATATTAATACATGCATTAGATAAAGCCAGATTCCTCTTATCTTGACCTAATAAATTTTTAATGTGATGTTTCTCAAACTGGGTCTTCAGAGGAGTTCTCAGTGCTCAAGAGTTTTCTATAAGAATTTTTAAATTTGCATTTTTATTACTTTTAGTAAGCCGATATGAAATAATCTTTATTATCTTGGAACTCATGGAAAGTCACTTCATTAATTTGTGCTTGCTTTTATTATCTCATTCATAGTAAACAAAAAGCAGATGACATCATAGTATATTATATATTTAAAAGCCTTATGGAAGTTCAATTACCAATATGTGACAAAAGAATGCAGGCATCATAGTAAACACACCACCAAGCTCAGAGCCCCAGGACCAGAGCACCACAGTCAAATTGCAATCAGTAATTCAGTTTCAGCAAAACAACATCATTTACTACATTAAATTAGCATCATCAGTTGAGATTGACTGGTCTTATAAGACTGTTTTCATCTCATTTATAAATCAGATTTGGCTTTCTATATGCATGAAGCTTCGAAAAATGATATTAAGGTCTGGGTTTAATTGTATATTAAAATAAAAATTTTCAGTTTATAACAAAAGTATGTAAGAATAAAGTTTCTTTATAAAGTGTTTACAATTTCAAGGAGAAAAGATTGGTAATATTTTCAGGGTGTTTTTTTTTTTGTTTCTTTGTTTGTTTGTTTTTTGTTTTGTTTGGTTTGGTTTTTTTTTGTTGGTTTTTTTTTTTTGTTTTTGCTTTTCAGTAGAAATGATTGTAAATGAAGCAGATGTAAACAGGAACTACATGTTTAGGTTAATTTTACACCATTTTTAATTAAATCTCTAAACATTCGTGGCACTTCTGCAGACAGTACATAAAATATAACTACTCTGGGTACATATTTTCTAGCACTGAGCTATGTTCCTTTTAACCTTAAGGCTTTCTTGGTCAGTATATCCTGAAAGTCAATCAATATATATGAAGGACTCATAGAGAACTTGCAAAATACCCCAGAAATGGTACAAGGACATGAGATCATGGCAACATTAAGGTCTTCTCCAGCAGCATTTATATCACTCAACCAAAGAAACTACATATTAAAAAGAAGGAACACTCATCAGTATAATGCATTACTAATAAATGCACAAAGATCATCACACCTGCTAAGAATTTCTCCTACATATTCATAAATGTATCATATTTCCTATAAACATCTACATAAGATAAAGTTAACATTAGTCAGCAATGAAAATGAAATGCTTTTAAAGTCAAGTATGACATGAGAAAATAAACAATTTCCCCCAGATCTCTAATTTTTGGCAATATTTCTAATGACTACAACCTTCCATTTATTTATTCAAATTTACTTTACTTAACTATCACATATCTCCACGAACTGTGTAAGTATAGGCACAAAACTGCCAACTGAACCAAAATAATTCAATAACATCAGTTTCCATAGTTACATATTTTACAAGATTCAAAAATGAAAAATATTCTATTTCACTTACTCAAAATATCATTCTAGCCTCTTGTCTTTCTTTGCATCACCTTAACCACTCAGTGTCCTTCAGTTTACGTTAATCAGCTTTATCCTCAACTTGTTATGAAATTCATGAAAGGCCAAATGACTTGATAATCTCACATGTTAATTATTAAAGGACAAAAACAAAAAGTTGTTGATGTATTCTGCTGTACTGACAGTATAAAAGGTGTAGGTGATAATCAGCAGATAAAAGAACAATTGTTTGCCACATTCCTCATTTCTAATTGCAGGAATATTTTCTCCCTTTTTATACTCTGCTTCTCCTTACCATAACAACTGTTTCTCTCCCTCCTTCACGGTCTGACAATTTTCTACTTTTATTTCCCATTTAGTATATCTTATTGATCAATAACTTAGACTGATAGTTTTGTCTTCAGTATGTCCACCTTCATTATTACCTATGTCAAATTCAGCTCTTGGATATATTTTCTGCAGGCCTTTGAGGGACTCCCCTGGAGAACTGTGCTACACAGATTGAGACAAGTATCTCTGTTGCCTTACATAGTCCAGCTTATATATCACTTCAATAACCAAGTATTCTCTGAACTACTGGGAAGAGGATGGTTCTTTCTCTGTACTACAAAAGCACAAAGCTTTATCATTACGTTATCACATTATACTCATATTCTTTTGTGTTTTTCTTGCTGGGAAAACTATGAAATTCTTGAATACATGAACTGCATCTTACTTTGTTTTATGACTCCATTGTCTAGTACTGGAAATAGTACATAATAAGTAAATAGTATGTGTCACAGTAACACCTTACTGGAGAAGGTATTCCTCTTTTTTCTCTAACGTGCCTCATATCTTACCTCATTTGCAGCTCGTGTTTATTTCCCTGGACTCATTGTTTATTGACACTAATAGATTAAAAGTATTTACATGTAAGATCTGATATATGAACTGGAACAGTGTTTGTAGATGAAACTACTAACTGGCCATCAAAATCCATCTGGCTACACTACATTTCCCAAATTTCCTTACAGCTGATAGTCAAATGGGATCAGCAAGGAGGCCATGTATGATAGTCTTGAGTATGGCCCTTAAAGCTTACCATACCTGTTCCCTACATTCTTCTCTGTCTTCCTGAGAGTTGGGACACCTGTGTCTTTGCCTTTGCTTCAGCGATGCAGATGAGGGCAATGAAAGAGAGGGTTAAATATAAATAAAGGTTTAATGAAACAGTGTCATAGCAAGCTGAACCTCATCACGTGGGTTATTATATAAGAGAAATGCATCTTGAACCCTTTAAGTCATCATGTTGTTGACTATCGGTTTTAGCAGGTTAGCCTTCAACTAACATTTAGGAGATTATTAAAAAGTTGTATAAATTACTAGACAAACTTTTAATGATTAGACAAACTTTTAAAATTATTTACATAAAATGACACAAGAACAATCTTTTAGATTGCTACCAAAAAATAAGAATCAAAAGATGGGAAATAAGCAGGGTGTTTTTAGGTGACTGATATATAATAGACAAAAAATCAGACATACATGTAACCTACTTGGTGTAATCAGGGATCCAAGACAAGACACATATTTGGAGTGACTTTTAGGATTCCTTGACAGAAACTGTCTCTATCCTATCTCTTCATTTACCATGTGGAAGCAAACTCTGGTATTCTTAGTAATTGAAGCCAAGAATTAATCTATTCATTTTTTCTCTGGATCATATGTCATCTCCTTGTTTATTTTCTTTTTCACTATGGTCTGGTCTTCAAAAAAGCTAAAATCATTCATTTAACAATATGTAATTCCACATTACACTTAGAATAAAACCCAGATTTCACCATGGCTTGCAAGGTTCTGCATGGTCCAGCTGCTTAGGCTCACCTGCTTCCTGGCCTCTTAGTATCAAGTCTCCTGGTTTTCCTCTTTCTCCACGTCTATTTTACCTTCACAGCCTCAACCTGATAGAATTTTCACTAAAATATTTACATGGTCTTATCCTGCTCTTTTGTTTTGTTTTTGTTTGTTTGTTTGTTTGTTTGGTCTGTTTATTTTGTTTTAGCATTAGAGAGCAAAACCAGTACCCAAGGGCACTCTAACACTGGGCACAAACCTCAGTCCTTTTTAATGTTTTGTAAACTTTGAGACAGGGTCAGGTAGGATTTAAACTTGCTCCTGCCTCAGCCTCCCTAAGTGCTAGGGTTACAGATATGTGCCATTGGCTTCCCACCCTTTATGACTAGGATCAAATTCTACCTGCTCTGTGACAATTAGCCTTTCTTTGAAAATAGAGAGGAGAACTAGGGATAGAGGGAAAGGGGAGGAACTAGGGGCAAATGGGGAATAAAAAGAACTAAGAAGTGCTTTGTGCATGTACCAAATCTCCATGAAGAATGTAATTATTATGTAGTATGTACCAATAAAAGAGTAAAAATTAAAAATATAATAAAATGGCAACCCAAAATTCCTCTCAGCCCTTTTTTTCTTTCACTTATACTGAGTTAGACTGTATTAGGTCTTTTTTAATCACACTGTATCTCCTCAACTAGAATGGAATTTTCCTATATATAAAGACTGTGTCATTTACTACAGAAACTCATGGCGTCCTTAGAAGTGTCAAATATAGATGAGGTATCCTACAAGTATGCTTGAATAAATGAATAAAAAATTTGACTTTATCATTCCAGTTCAAGAAAATAAATTCAAACCAGATGGCTGATTGATCTTGTTAATTTTCTACAACATCAGAGTTTAGCCACCCTAAAGAGAAGACAAATTAGTAAGGCCTGCCAATGAAAGATAAACATAAATTCATTAAGCAAATGCAAAAATAAAAGCCATGGACCAGATTTCTCTGTTTCTAAGAGGGTAAATTGAAATAAATGTTATAAGCAGGGCTTTTATTGAGGCAGAACATAGACCTTCACAGTCAAATATACATTACAACAAGGAAAATTATTATGCTATGAAAAAAATAAAAGTTCCTAGTATAAAACAGATTCCAAAGTGGAGTGGACAAGTAATATTTTTAGATTTTTATTCTGTTTATTTCTGTTAAAGATTAGATTTTGCTTTACATTTTTACAAATGTTATCAGAAGCTCTGCTCATGAACTCATTCAACAGATGTTAAAACTCTACTCTTTATAAGCTCTGTGTGAACGACTGCATAAGTTAAAAAGATGGAGAGGATATCTCCTCTACCTACAGGAGTCTTTTCTCTGATCAGGAGGTCACATAAGTACACTAATAAGTAAAGGAAAAAAGAAAAGCGAACCAGCACATCAGGAAAAGTTGTAAGTAAAATGCAGTGGACTTCAAAGTACAGCAAAATAGCTTCAGGTACAGCAGAAATTGAAGGGAGTTCACACTTCAAACAATGATCTTTATTTTATGGACAATGTAACATCTAAAAGCCTAGCTGAGAAAATTCAAAGGGATTGGTTGTACTTTTGCTATTTTGAATTGAAATAAATATAATCTTAGGATAGTTCCAGTTTCAAATAAATGATTCTAAATACGGAAAAGGCAAAAGTTAAAAATATTATTTAAATCACTGTTTAATTAATATTTTCTTATATTATTGATTAAAATTGGCCTAATAACCATTGTTTTTTATATTGCATCTTCTGAGACTCTAAATTAAATTGTCGTGTTACAAAGCTGTTTAAAAAATCGGTTTCAGTTTATAATTCTGAAAAAATTAAAGTCAATATTTGAAGTCAATATTTAGTAACTCTCTAACCATTTAAAACAAAATACAAGTGTTTCTGCTAAAACATATCATATAACCTGGCATTATACCAAATAACTCACAAGCATAACATGATTTTTTGGAAAATAAACTTGACTGTACTACAACCTTTGGACATTAATAAAAGCACACATAACATTAACTTCCTAGGTCATTTACAGCCTTAAATACTAGGATGCAGGTTTCCTGTCTAAAGGTATTCTCCTGGAGAGAACTTACTTCCCATTTTGCTTCCAAAGAATGGTTAGGAGAGACTATTAACGTGTAGACTTTATGATTCATTATTATTATCATCATTATTTGAGTTATTTTGGAGATAGGATCTGACTATGGAATTCAGGCAGGCCTTGAGTTCACCATGTAGTTGAGGCTGGTCTCGAACTCACAGTGGCACTCCTGTTCAACCTCCTGAGCACAGGTATTACAGGAATGTCTCACCATGCCAGGATTATCATTAATTATTTTTACAATAAGGGAGAATGTCTTCCTAGCTTTAGTTTCCCAAAGTCATTTAAATGCCTTTATGCTATCAGATCTCCATGATTTTTTTCCTAAAATTTACAAATATTAGTAAATCTTTCTCTTCCATAGTAAAAAAGTCTCTACAAATCTTCAAAATATGACATGTTAACAGTACAATACAAGAGTGAGTGGACAAAATATGTGAATGAGTGTTTCAGAAAAGAGGATTGATAAATGGGCAACAAGCATCAATAAGCAGAGGGTAAGGAAATCAGCTGCATTAGACATTAGTGAAACACAAATTAAAACCATAACACAGGGGCCGAAGGTATAGCTCAGCTGCACAGCACCTGCCTGGCAAGCACAAGGCCTTCAGTTTAATTCCTGGTACCTAAACAAATAAATAAATAAAACCACAACACATACTACACACATTCACCAGAAAGACCAAAATTAAATTCACTGATACTGTCAATTCCAGTTGTTGGCATCCTAATATAGGATAGAAATGTAAATCGGTAAATATAACCACTCTGGGAAATTGTTTGGTGCTATCTACTCATTCCCATCTGCATATCTTATGACAACAGTAATCTTCTTAAATGTATCCCCCAATACAAACGTGTACATATAATCACCAGAATTTATTCATAAGCATTCATAGACATGAATATCCTCTGTTTGTGAAAAACCTAACAAAGCTTACACTAATCATCTGTGTTCTTATCTGAAAAGATATTATATTTAAATAATAGTTCAAAACTTGCATCTTAGGGAAAAATGGATGCACTACTATAACCTCTGTCTCACATCAGGCTCACTCATCTGTTTACAAAGGATGGAAAAGATATACACTTTAAATGGGACAGACTGTAACATACATGAGGTTTTTAATGTTAAAGCATTTTAAAGAAAGAAAATTTATTATATGCACTGTTGTATCCTTACTCTCCCAGGAAGACAGCCATGGACTGGTTGAGTTGCTGCATGCTCTTCTTGGTTTTGTTTTTTAGGTTTTTGCTTAAATAAATAGTGATATTAATGACAAAGGAATATCAGGTTATTTTACCTTGACATATTTCTGAGAACATGAATTTCACACTTTGAAGAGCACATCCCAAAAGGCAAAAGTTAGAAGTGGACTTTTCGTGAAAAACGACCCTTGGTTTCAGAGAAATTTTCTCTTCAAAGTTATTAAACCTTCATAATTACAATCTCTACCATAATTATATTTTTAAAAATTACCTTAATTAGAGATAATAGGCACTTTCAGTTTGAACTAAATGGGCAAATTTTAGCACAAACTGTGTTTTGTCACTTCTCTTCATATACATATATTCATGAAGCTATCTCAAGTGCCTCTCTGGGGTCACATTCTTATTTAGCAAATAAATATATTTAAAAGTTACAATTGTTGTAATGCAAAAAAGAGAAAACTCCAAGTAAAGAAGTAAATTCAAATTCAGATTAGTGATGGCGAAAGTAAATGCAATGTGGGAATAGCTAGAATAGTATACTACACTATGTACATACAGTATGTGCATGCTCATGCAAATACACACCTGTTTCCCTGAGGTTCACTAGAATACACTATTGAGTTGAAAAACGTTAAAGAGGAGGGAAACAATAAAGATGTATGGTACACATTTCCTGTAATGCAAATCTTTGGACTTTTAAGTATAAGAAATTAAAGGACAAAATATTCACCTTAGATCATGAAGCTTAATGAAAATAAGTTAAAATGCTTTGCTGATAGAAGTTAAAGTTTACTTGGAAAGATAATCAAGTTCTAATAGTTATATAATTTAAAGATAAGAATTTCCTGTAATAAAGGAGACTAGTTAGAAATTTCAAATGATCATTTATTCATTCACTCATTCATTCACTCATTAATTATTCAAACCATTTCACTAAATGACAGGCACTTTTAGGCAATCAAAACAAAAATCTCTGACTTCACAGAACTTACACACAAGAAAATGAAACAACACTAATGACAGATATATGAAATAAAGATTTATTAAATAATAACTGCTGCATTTAAAAAGAAACAGCTGGGCATGATAGTGTGTGCCTATACCCTGAGCACTTGGGAGACTGACGCAGGAGGATTGCCACAAATTTGAGGTCAACCTGGGCTACACATTGAGGTGAAGGGCAATCTGAACTACATAGCCAGAATGTATCTCAAAAGTAAATAAATAAATAAATAAATAAAATTTTAAAAAATAAAAACAAAATACAATTGAAAAGAAAATATAAAGAGGTGTAGAAAGGTGCATCTTAGGCAAGAACATTTGTAGTTAATATGGTCAGGAAACGTTTCACTGAGAAAATAATATTCAAGTGACATGACCCAATAAGGTATCTTTAAAAAATAATTTCAAGCAGAGGGTGGGAAATCAGTCTAAGCATAGGGATCAACTCTTCCAGAAAGCCTTTCTAGATACAATTCATGTTCAGCTGAGTCGGGAGCTCTTATATGGTGTGGGTAAATGTGCCTCGAAGTCCTGTGTGTTAAAGGCTTATTCCTCAGCATGGCACTACTGGGGTGGGGGGATGAAAGCCTTAGAAGGAGGAGTCTAATGAGAGGACTTTAGGTGATTGGGTGCATGGCCTTGAGAACTGTTGTAGGAATTTGGCACATTGCTCTCCCTCTTTTGTTTTCGGCCATGATGAGAATAGTTTGTTCCATCACAAGCTCCTTTCCACAGCCTTCTGACACATCTATCATTGGTTTAAAGCACTAGGTCTACCCGATCTTAGATTGAAATCATCAAAAATGGGAGCCAAAATAATCTTTTTTATTTATAAGTCAATTATCTCAGGTATTATGCTATAGTGAAGGAAAGTAATACAAGTACTTTCCCATATGTTTTCCCAACAATTACAACTAAGCCCTATATCATATGTCTTACTTTACATGGAAATTGCCTCATTATATATTTTCTTAATTCCCTGAAAATAAGAAATGTGTCTATTTCCCTGTTATCCTTTTTTCCTTACAGGGTTGTTATATAAAATAAACATTTGTTGAATAAATGATGGATTTGAACTGGAGCTAAAACTCCTTGTACAAAAGCCTTAGTAAAAAGTTGTTTAAAATATTCATAACTACAGAAAAAAATGGCAGCTTTAGAAAAGCTCTACTCAGAATCATTCTGTAAATTTTCAAATCTTTCATGTCACCAAGGTAATTTAGCTCAAAATTTGTTAGCCTGCTAATTAAATAAGACATACTAACTAACTTAATCAAGTTTTACCCAGCCAGAAACTTCCAGTAGAAATGAAATAGGGGAGATTAAATAAGTAATGTACGAAGGCAGTGTTTTTTGTTTATTCTCAATGGTATTAGCCATTAAATCTTTCTTTCTCTGTCTTTTCTCCTTAATAAAATAAAGGCCATATGGAACCAGGAGCAGGTAATCAAAGCAAAACACAATGCTTCCTCTCTTTCCTAACAGTTCTTCCTTTACTACTTTAGGAAAGAAAAGCCTGGGGAATCAGAGGCAGTCAGCAGGTGATAGAAACAGTCCTTTTAAGTACTTTGATGTCAGCTAAGCTGAAAACCAGTGAACTAGTACAAACGTCAAAAAAGTCTGAGTCTAAACTCAGTGTTTGAAAATAAGGTGCATTAGCAAAAAAGTGTCTAAGTAAATGGTACGTGTAATTATCATATACACTGACATAATGAATTCATTGAAAGAGAAAGCAACAGAAAATGAGAGTGGCACAACTCCTCATTTTAGATTTATCTAAAGCTTTTTATTTGACTCTAATGTCTGAGTATGTATCAAATTCAATATGTTGATTGAGATAATGTTTTTACAACATATAAGTAAACTTCTTAATCTGTATATCAATTAAAATTCAAAAATGTCTTAGGCAATCATATTCATAAAATGAAATTGTGGCACTATGCCCAAACCACAGGAACACATGTTTAAGCATAGACAAATTTCTTCTGGAAGCTGAAAATGCAAAACTGCAAACAGAATATAATAGGTTTTTCAGGAAACTGCTGTTATCTCTTATAATTCAGTCTCATCTGATTAAGAATTCTATTTGATAATGAAGGCCCTTCCTGACTCAGTCCTAGCGTGAGCTCCATCTTTTTATTCCACAAATATCACTCCCACTCACAGACCAGTAATGAGTACAAATAATAGATTTGCTGCACTATTTTGCTTCACATTTTCTGCTATGTGCCGTTTAGCATTTGAACTCCTATTTGGTTTGGTTTGGTTTCAGTACTGGGAATTAAAGTCAAGGACTTCAGCCTTTAGCTTTCTCTTTTTTCTTTCTCGTCTTTCTTTTTCTCTCGTCTTTCATTCTTTTGTGCTTTCTTTCTTTCTTTCTTTCTATCTATCTATCTTTCTTGGACAAGATTTTTGCTAAGTCACCAAGTAGTCCAGGCTGGGCCCAAACTTGAGATCTAATCATCCTTCCTCAGGCTCCCAGAGTGTTGGCATTCCAAGTATGCTATCATGCCCAACTTCCAACACCATTCTTATTAGATTGGAATATCCTTTGTTTACTTTCTAGTGAAAAGTGGGGCCCAAATTCCTACTATGAAATCAAAAGAAGACAAGATATTTCTTCCCAAAACCTACTTCTCTGGGCATATGACCTAAGTTGGCCCATCTAGATGCTCCTACTCTGCCTTTCAGTCTAAAAGAACTGATTCAAGCTAACAAGTCTAGCTAGCAGACAATTTGTGGAGTCACCTGCTCTATTCACTGTGTTCTTCTTCTCTTGCCTATACCATTTTTCCAAGCCTACTTCTTCAGTTTTCTCTTTCTATGAGTTCTCTTCGTTTAAATCAGCTGATACTGGAATTTGTTACTGCAACCATTCTAACACCCAACTTAAATAAACTAACTTAATTTTTCTCTCCTATTTACAACAACTCAGGATTGTAACTGTTTTGGTTGAGTGACATTTCTTTTAATTTTCGGGAAGGCTAAAAAAGAATATACTGATTCAAAATAAGATAATTTCAGAGTCTGGGGGAGTTGACCAAGTTTTCTAAAAATAGAATGGAACCACGAACTGGTTTCAACACACAAAAGTAGAGAATGGAATTCACGAAGCCTTCATTTAAAAACAAATGTTTCCAAATCCCAGCATGACAGAATCTAAAATGAGCTTTCTAACCAGTGGGAATTTTATCACCCAGGGAACATTAGCAATGTTTGGAGACCTAGTGAGTATTCACCAGTAAGGGAGAATGCTACGGGCTCTGGTGAATAGAAGCTAAGGATGCTGATAAACATCCTACACTGTCCATCCAACCACAAGAAAGAAGTTTCTCATCCAAAAGCTCAATAGAGCCAAGATTGAAAGGCACCTCTGTACGTTGTTTTCCCTTTATAAGTCATATATAATATATGAATAAATGCCCTACAAATCATGTATGAATAAATGTTCCATGGAGTTAGAAGAAGTTTTCAGTAGTCCCTAATAGTTAAATACTTTCCTAAAACTTCTGAGACCTTATTTCTACTGTAAGGTTAAAAGAGAAAAATCTTGTAATACTTCTGTCAACATGCGGATCTGCCTAAGAACTACACAGATAAGAAAGAGCTAAAAAGAGCAAATAAGATTTGCAAAGTGCTGCAAAGCACCTGCTGTGTCTGAGGGAATGACAGGACATCCAGGCCAATGAAGAGGTGCTTCAGTGGCTGAGGATGTTGGAAAATGAAGTTTGGGGAGGATGCGGTGAACAGATCCCGAAGTGATCTGATCTTTCACATCCAAGGAGTATGGATCTTACTCTCTGTTTTTAGAAAAACAGTGAGATAAAGAAATGATGTTAATTCTTCAGAAGAAAACTCTGGAATCACTTTAGGTAATGATCCACTATGAGCAATCAGGTGACAGGGTGACAGGAGAATTCTTCCGTCATAGGAGAATGAGTAGCCACCCTTAACAATGGAAATGGCAACAAGGGTGGAAATCAAAAGCCAGAAAAGAATTTAAACATATTTTTTATATTTACCAAGCTTGCTCTGTAAAATGAACATCTTTCAATACTAGGAAATATAAATTAAAGAGTTAGAAACAGTTTAAATGTTTTCACACACATATATTAATTTCTAAGCTGCATCTAGAGAAGGCTAAGAAAGGATAAGTAAAAAGAATTAATATGTGTTATGTAAATCTACCAACTCTCCATTATGAATGTAATCATTATGCATGCAAACATATACTAATACTTTTTAATTTAATGTCAGTGAATTTTAAAAAATCTATATAATGAGAAATTGTGCTATTTTAAAAATGCATATACAACTTCTAATACAGAGAAAAGTATATTATATTACCTGCTCCAGGACTTCTTTATAGGTAATAGTTTCTTTAGTATTTGTAACAGGACTGTCATAGATGATAGCAATTTTATCTCCTCTACCATTTTCAATATGACGATCAATGGCATTGTAACAAATGTTAAGCATTCCTTCCACAAACCTGAAAAGCAATTGAAAAATAAAGGTAAATAATTATTTTTAAGTATATTGATGCTTAATCAGGTTACTGTACTTCTAGTTTGGCAGAATTGCTCTTAAAGCAGTGTTTTGTAGTATGTGCTAAGCCAGGTAATGGCTATATCTAGATGGCATGGAGTGGACATTTTTATTTTTATTTTAATAAATATGTATTTATTTTATGTGCAGTGAAAAATACACCTTGCATTTCAAATTGACAATTGTGTGGATTTTGTTGCTTGGAATGAAACCAGAGTATAGAGTAACAAAATAATCTAGTTTACATAGATGAATTGAATCATATGTAAGTGTGATACAGAAGCATTAGAGATTATGAAACAGAAAACAGCAAGGGTATCACTAAAGTTTTGGTAACTGCTGCAAATAGAGAACTTACTGGAAGATTCAATTCTTTGAAAGAATGGTTATGAATTTTTTGTTTCAATTAAATATGATGCATTCAATTGTGTATAGAATAGATAAGATTTTTTGTGCTGTTTGAACTGCTTCATAATGAATAAAGAATGGGCGTACATATAAAATGTTAATTTTTTTAAAAAATATTGAATTTCATGTCTTAATGGATCAGTATGCTTTACTTTCAAAATACGGATGTCATATAGAAACATGATGATAGCACATTTTTGAGGAATTGTTCATTTTTCCAAAAGAAAAAAACATGCATATGATATTTTTTAAGAGGAGATTTGAATAAAATATTCTAGAATTTTGTACAATAACAATCCATTTTTCCTACCACTGAAATACCAAATATGATAATACAAAGTAACAGAAAATATCCTGAAGCAGGAAAAGTCCTATTAAACCTTCATTGCCCAGTGATTCATTTTTGACACATATATAAAAATGGAACATATTCAAATCCTTGTTCCCTGAATTTTTCCAGGTAACATATGAATTTCATGCAAAAATTCAAAAAAATTTTAACTTCCACATAAACGGATTAACTTACTGAGAATCACCTTCAAGTCTTCATGAGCAGCACTGTGAGAAGTAAAACAGTGCATTAAAAGAAACTACAGTTACAGTGGCAGCATAACAACTAATAAATGAGGAGGCCACATAAGGAGGGGTCATTGATCCAGGTCAATAAATCTTACAAACTTCAATACTACCAAGTGTGGTTACCTACAGCATAGCACAATACATATTTAATAAAATAATTCTGAATTTCATAGTGGGATTTTTTAATACAGGTTCTCACTATGTAGTTCAGGTTGGCCTCAAACTCAGTCATCTTCCTGCCTCAGCCTCCCAAGTATGTCACCACACCTGGCTTCCAAGTGTGATATTTGTTCAGAATGTTATCTCTTTACCTTCCCTGCTTCCATCAAAACAGTTTTTAATCTCCCCCTCCCCCTGGCTCCATGAATGGAAAATATGAAATTGATTTTGGATTCATCCAGGAATTTGCTTTAGCTAATTCACTGTCAGTATACATAATGCAGACAGAGGCTTACAAAGCACTTGCATGGTTAGGCTTTGTTATGGGTATGGTCCTGCGCCCCGTCAAAGCCTCATGCAATCATGGATGGGGCTGAGTCTGGCATTCATGATTGGCTTGTTGTCTAATACTGGGATTGGAGAAATGAGTGTTGCACCCACCCAGGGGTGGAGCTGACTTACTTACAGTGTAACGGCAGAGGAAGGCATGTTTTCTCTCTCTTGCTGGTTCGCTTTGCTGTTTAGCAGCCATGAACAGCTGCCCCACCACACCACACTACCTTGGAGCCAACTGAGTATGAACTAAAACCCCCAAGAACTATAAGAAATAAACCTTTCCTTTCCTAATTTTGGGCATCAGGTATTCTGTCTCAGCAATGAGTGAGAAGTAACTGAGACAGGCTTACTGTCCTGGGTCTCTATATTTCCCAAAACAGCACTCCAGGTATAGCAGCCACCTTCTCACTTGACTCCCAGAATGTTCATTTATAGGTGAAAATAGAGCCCAAACAAAGCAGGGAGCCCAGTCCAGCCTCAAGGTCTTGGAAGAGCACACCCAGCTGTTCCTGTCTTTAATCTGCTGACCTCATGGCAACGTGCAGGTACATAAATATAACACGGTAGAGATTCTGTCCTTGCTTGTTAAACAACACAATTGTAACCATAATTCACTAATATGCAAGAAGAAAGATAAAATTTCTTGTCTACTAGAAGTAAAGTCATGTGTTTTACAGGATTTCCAGCAAAATATGTTGCAAACATATGGAGTATTTACTTGCTGAAAAATCAATCTGTTTCTGTCTGTCTCTCTTTGTCTCCTCATTATTATCTCTTTGTTTGCACCTTCTCAATATCATCTGAGAAATCTTCCTGTTCATCTTTAACTGTCTATGATCCCACCCATCTCACATGCATCCCTTTGCTTTTGCTACATCCTTTCCCTGGATGATCTCTACTCTCTTATGGCTTCAGCTTCCATTTTTATGTCTAATACTTCACCCCATTCTAAGCTCCACACCTCTATTGCTAACAGTCTACTAGACATTTGCACATGGAAACAATCCAAAGTTATATTTCTTACCACTTCTAAGCTTCAGCCCCACCCCAATTTGAAATCTCTCTATTTTCTATATTTCACTGAATATAACCAGTGGCCTGAAATAAACCCCCAAATCAGATTTGGACCCTCACCCATTATATCCAAAGAGCTACCTGTAACATCACATCTACCTTTTCTATCTGTAATTATTTGGTTCTCTCCCAGAGAACCTCACTTAAATTACTACATCCTAATTAATCACCATGCCTCAAACTTGATCCAATACTTTCCAGCCATCTCTTTATGCTACTGGGATGCCTTTTCTTGATATATTTTCATACCAGATGATATTTAAAATCATTTCTTATCTTTCCACAAGATCCATAATAAAAACTACATATCTTTAAATGATATGCAAAACCCATTTATCTACTCTGTGTTTCTCTCCCATTCAACTACACACAATCCAGTAATATTGAGTTACAAACTTTGCAGTTTCTTGAATTCAGCCACTTTGGTGGCTGTCTTTTGCCTTGGTGACACCCTTCCTGAAGAGCTTTCAAAGCCAAGTGTATGTACCTTATCACACTGTATGAACAATTGGTCCACTTATTTATAGGAGTTTTTCATTTTACTGTAATCAACCTGAAAGCAGAAACTATGTCATACTCTTCTGATATTTCAAAGACCTGCTATAATACTTGTCATATATCAAGCACTGAGTAAGTTTTTGAAAACTGAATGAATAAAATACTAGTAAACTTTCAAGAAGCATTGCATTTAGGATTCAAATAGAGTAACCAGGAAAGCTTTTTCTATCCCGCTTTAAGGTCAAGAAAATAGTGTTAAGAAGAATAACACTCAGGGCAGTTGGTTAGGAATTGAAGAAAGCTCTACCTGAAACCTGGGTTTAGACATCTCAAGTGGTGCTCTAGTTCACAACGTCGCATTCGTTCCTTTATTTAAAAATGCCATTTTTCTATCCTCAGATTCACTGATTGATCTCAAACCATATCCATTCTGCTGTTGAACCCTTTCATTATGACTTAGATCTATAATGTCCCACCCCATTATCATGCACTCAGAAGGGGGCCTTTTGGAAGACGGTTGGGTTGTGGGGGAATTGCACTCATCAGTGGCTTCATCCACTAATCAGCTCAGTAGCTGAGTGTGCTGGCGGGAGGTAGGGTGTAGTGGGAACAAGCAGGCCAACCTGGCCTACTGTTCCTTTCGCGCACTGCCTCCTGACCACCCGGACAGGAGCAGCTTTCCTCCATGTCACCTACTGCCTTGGACTCTGCCAACATAAACTAAAATCATGAGTAAACATAAACCTCTCCTCCTTTCAGTTGTGGCTGTCAGGTGTTTGGGCCAACAAGAAAGTAACTAAGGTTTATTGTAAAATGTAAAAATTCCTGCTTTGTCATTCTTTGTATGTTTTGCTGGTTGATTTGTGTTTCTTTTTTGAGACTTTGATTTGTTTCCAATGTGCTCATAACTACTTGCTGAAGCTTTTTTTTACGATGGCTGTTTTAAAATCCTTGACACATAATTCCAAGCTATCTCACTTTTGGTACCTATTGATTGTTTTCCTCACTCATCTTGAGATTTTACTGGTTTTTGGTGTCACAAATGAGTTTCTGGTTGTGACTTGTGCGTCTCGGGTGTTATACTGTAACACTCTGGAGTTTGTTTAAAGGTCTGATTTAACCCTTCCGTTTTAACAGGCTTCCCCTGACTCTGCACTGGAGGGCAAGGCGACACCTCATTACTATCACATTCAGAGCGAAGCCCCAGTTCATTACTGGTCTTCCTTGATACCACTTGGGCTGACGGTTGCCTCATTACTGAGGGCCTAGGTAAAATCTCAGGTTCCCACTAGGTTTCCACTCACTACCTTCCATGAGAAGAGAAATGGTAGCTCATTACCACTCCCCTCACCACCTGCATTTACACTGCTGGATGAGAGAGATCCCTTACCTCCTTACCTTAGACAGGGGAAGTGCCGACTCCCAGCCAAACGCACCTGACATCAGCAGGGAAGGTGATGATGTGTGCCACTCAGCAACAGCCTGGCAAGAACGAAGTCTAGACTCTGCAGCGGGCTTTCACCAGAAAGGATGGGATAGGGCCATAATTTTTGTTTATAGGGTTTGGGTGGTTTGTGGTAATTAATATCTAAAAGTTTTCTTTCCTGCTAGGATTATCATTTCTTGATTCTTCCACCAGAGAGAGAAGCTTTTGTTGTAGGTTTTATTAAGTCTGTGACCACTGGTATTTTTAAGTTTCCAGCTTCTCCAGGATAGATAATACAAAAAGTACCAAGGAACTCGCTGCTGTGTTATTCCTTCAGCACCATAGTTTCAACTGGATGACTTTTCTTCTTTCCAGAGTCTTCACATTTGTGCTTGATATGTAATATCTTGGGTTTTTAACTGAGTGTAGCATGGAGAATAAGGAGTAATTCGTTTTCTCCATGTTATTCTGAAAACAAAAGTCCCTAATTATGGTGAGCCCTTACTCTAAGTCAAGACTTTGTGCGCATGAACCCTTTGAACTAAAAAATAAAACTTCCCTATGAAGTAGGTACTATTAGTTGAAGAACTGAGGACACAGAAATTTGCCTAAGGCAATTTGCGCAGGACCAAGTCCTTAAACATTATATGCTACTCACATGAGTAATTCTCAAAGAACTTGGATTTTTTTTCTATTTCTTGTAAATTGGGGTGGCTAAATATTGAACTTGCTAATATTTTAAGGTTTTTGCTTAAAGAAACTTTTGAAAATTAAGAATACTCTCTGAGGCATGGAGGAAGGCTCTCCAAGCAGGTGAATGGTTTATAAGTAATGTTCGGCAGCAGTATTGCAGGAGGTGTCAAACTGGCATGACTCTGTGGTGGTTATAGCAAGTGAATACATGAAAACAAATTGGCTAAATTCAGAGATCGGTACACTGCAGGGGACTGGACAAAATGAACTACAAGGGGCCTCTCAGTTCAGAGGTTTGCTTCTTCTTCTATGACACGATTCTTACTTCGTTGTAAATCAGATCATTTCAGTAAAGGTCAATTGAATAACTCTGTGTGCTCTCTCTACTGTTCCTAAAACAGGTTTTAAATAGTTGGTTTTAAATAGTTGGTTTTCCTAGATGGTAAAACTATTTAATGCTTATTATAAAAAAGTAAAGAATATATACTTTAAGATATTTTGCTTTATTCTTTGTATATGTAAATGTTACTTCTTGTGCAGGTGATATGATACTTTGCCTCTATATTTAGGATTACATTATGTGCTTTTTTTTTTCAAGAGCAAGATAAATATTCAAACATCAATTTTAATTATGGCATAATATTCCATTCGGGGGATATGCAACAATGAAGATAATCCTATGTTTTTGTCAATTGCTTTTCAAAACATATCATTACTTTAATTGAACCTAGGATGATGTTTTTTATAGAGAAATATTGGTCACGCTGTTTTCCAAATTTCATTTTGAGGCTACAGTTCTACAAGATAACACACATGCATTAAAATCAAGTAATTAAATTGGTTTCTGGAAATACCGAATCAATATACATTACCATTAGCACTACCTGAATATATATTTCATTAACCTCCTTTCAATACCAGTTATTCTCAGCACTCAATTTAAAAAATGAAAAACATTTTCACTTTTTTTCTTGGTTACTATTGTTGATTAACTGAAGTGTCTCACTAATTTTTAAAATCTTTCTACATAAAATATTGAAGTTTTTTATTATTAGTACATGTTTGCAGAATATGACTGCATTCATTGTAGAGAACTAGTACATGTACATAACTCATTTCAATTCCCTTCTCTTCCTCTCTGTCCACCCACTTTGCTTTCCCAGCATCTGATTCATTTATTTATCTTACAAAACTTTATAAAATTAATTATATATGCAAACTGCAAAACAGACTGATAGGCCAAAGAACATATAAAACATTTAAGACAATTGTACTAACTCAAAGCCCTCTTTTAGATATGCTGCCTGTGCTGGACTACAATACTATTTTTTCTCAGTTTTCCTACTATCTGTCATATGTATATATATTTTCTCATATAAGAGTAACCATGTAAGCTTGTGTGACTGAGTTACTTCACTTAACAGTATGTTTTTAGGGTATACCCATTTTGCAACAGATGACTCAAGTTTATCCTTCTTTAAGGTAGAGTAGTATTTCACTGTATGCAAATATCACATTTTCTTTATCCATTCACCTATTGATAGATGTGTAAGCTGTTTCCAAGATGTTGCTATTATGAATTGTACTGCTATGAACATGGATATGAATAAATCACTGTGGTATGATATCTTTAACACTTTTGGCAAGATATTATGTCTAACATTGCTAGAAATGATTTTCTGAGTTTGTTCACTAATTTTAATCCATGAGACTTCCTGACATAAACACATTTTAATTTTATGTAGTAAAATAAACTCATGATTTCCTCTATAATTCTTCCTTATGACAACTCAAACTCCTTCCCTTTAACTTCTATTAATCTCTTAAGTGTCCCAATAGTTTATTAACATAGATATATATGCAATCTGTGGGTACAGTTATATGCTACATGTGTTATATATACATAACATACACAATGATGTGGAAATACAGTCATATTTTGTTTTTAAATTAATTATCCAACTATCATTTTTTAAATAATTCTACTCTTTTCATTCACTGGAAATACTCCATTCTTCCCATACATATTAGCATCAAATATATATCAGACACTATGCCTACTACATACAACTACTGGAATGATCTTACAGTAGGTTTGTAAATTGCTGTCTCTTTAAAGTTCACTTAGTTTTTGGTCTTGCTGAACAAAGAAAGGAAATATTTTTGTTCTTTATCCCACACCATAGCCCCCAAAAATTTCCACTGACAACTGTAAGCAATTTGAACATACCCTATACACAATTCAAATAACAGAAAAATGTATATAAGTAGAACTGTATTGATAGTAATTATGGGACAACTGGTAAAGATACCACTACCATTCAGAAGAGTGACAAATTCTACAAATATTAAACAAAGAGAGGGTTAATGTTGGCTCAATCCAGTAGTCATGAGAGGTTTGGTAGATCCAGCTATACTGATTCATAAAAAAGATTTCCATGATTTTTAAAATATTATTGTGAAAAGAAAGGTGTCAAAATTCATGCAATCATTATATAGAACACTCTGTGTTCATGAGAAACCTATAAAGCAATAGCAAGTAATAAAAGGGCTCAAGAAAAATCCTTCAATAAAACTCTGAAATAATTTCAAGATTAGAGGCAGGGAAAAATAAAGAACAGGTCAGGGGTGTGTGGCTGGATAATTAAGGCACATCGTCACTCCTCCACCACACAAACACAGCACATCAACGTTTACTCACTTAGAATGTAACTTTTTGAGATGACAGGGTTTCTGTACAGAGGATCCTGCAGAAGATTAAAGGCCTGTAGAATAGGAAGAAAATCTATATAATTTCCAGAAGGCCTAAAAAAATCTACATATCACTGCCTCCTGGGAATCTTTTCCTCCATCAAAAGATGGTAAGTCGGACACTAGTAATCACAGACTGATTCATATACAAATAAAGGATCTTTATTTGAAACCTGAAATATACTCCATTCAGTCACCTGCATCTTGACTTCTAGTTGAGAACAAGAATGTGTGCTGCGTGTGTGTGCATATGATAGGTAGATAGATAGATAGATAGATAGATAGATAGATAGATAGATAGATAGACAGACAGATAGCACTATAATGCTATGGTATATTTCAATAAGGGAAGGGTATATTTGAACCTTTGATATTTGAACTATTTATACAAATCAGTAGAACAATTTAAAATCCAACTAGCAAGGACTCTCTGCCAATTGAGGAAAATGAAAATGGTCAACAAATATAAAAATGGTTCTCAATCTTACTTGCAATCAGGAAAATGAACACTAAGATAACCATGAGATGCGATTTCCCCTTCTGAAATAATATAAAATGCTCTGTGGATGGGAATAAAGAAAAAGCAGCACTCCTGATATAATATTGGTGAGCAAACAAATTAAATGAGTTTAGGAGGCCTTATAATCAGTATATACCAAGATCTTAAAGCCACATCATGCAGTATCATGAAATGATTAAAACAATGAAAACTATTACATGATGTAAGGTCAAAAATAAACTTTTAACTGGGCCAAAGCAAGTCATTTGAGTGTTTATGTGTTACATAAAAGCATAAGGAATATAGGGAAAGGTAAAATACATATTAATAGTGACAAACTCTGAATAATAGAAAAATGGGTAGGCAGTAACAGAGACGTGAGATAGTCTACATTTTATGTAACAAAACCTGAGTTATTTGATTTTTGTCAAGCAGGCACTCATACATTAAATGGGTGTTTAAGGAATTTTTAAATAAGAATATAAATTTTAGTAGTCTAGCTTGCTTGGCTTTGGTCTAACTAAATCATCAACTGTACAGCCAACATTACTACCATCACAGGAAAATATTTAAGTGAAAATATTATTTTTAAATTTTCCTTAAAGAAAAAAGTATTAGGGCTGGGAGTTTGGCTCAGTGGCTTAAGCACCTGCCCTGGTAGGTGCGAGGTTGTGAGTTCAATCCCCGGTGCTGCAAAAAAAAAAAAAAAAAAAGAAAGAAAGAAAAAAGAAAAAAGTATTTCATCTACTCATTACAACATCTAAATTCAGTTTTAAGAAAATAAAACTACAGAAATAAAAATTTTGTTTTTTTTCATTTACTTTTCTTACCAGAATCAATCTTAGGCAGCTGAAGAGTAAATAATAAAGGACACCACAGAAATTCAAACCCCAAACAAATACGTTATACATCTATGGTTACTGCTACTGCTGTCCCCCATGATTTTGGTTTCCCCACTTTCTTGGTAACTTTAAGATTTCCTTTCAAACCTATGTGAAATGATTCTTAGTCACATATCCTGCAGCCCATGATCTGATGTGACACAAGCAAAGCTATCTTCAAGAACCAGTGAGCATTTACGTACTTCCTTCTCCTCCTTCTCCTTGTCATAAGGACTATTGACATTGCAAGTAATGACTGCACTGACAGCCTATATTTTTAGTGAGAATGGATAGCATGAAGCCAAACTAAGATAAACTTATAGGATAAATGAATTATACTCTGTGCTTCTCTAAACAAGAAAGATGTGGAGGTGCACTTTACCCTTCTCTACTCTGACATTAAAATTCATCAATTTGGGCAAATTTTAAACAAACTTTAAAATGACCATGTTTTATAATTTAAGAGAAATACACTCTAGGACAAATGGAATAGAAATCTCAGGTAATATAAACTACAGTAATGTTAGGTGTCCTTGAAAATAAATCAAACCCACCACCATTGATATCTAAGCTGTCAAGAGGCAGGGCTGAGGGTCTTGCAAAAGGGTTCTATACAGGAGAAATCTCTTAAAATTCCTTCCTGATTTCTTTTTATCCATAATTTTCTTAATTTATCTCACCTTTTCCTCTTTAATTCTTGTTAGTTTATATTCAGTATAAAGGTTCAGCCTTTGAGAAAGTTGCTTGAAATTAACTTGTTTCACCTTAGCCTACCCTGAATCTTCTCACTTTCCCAATATTGACTTTAGCTTACCCTGTAGTTAACTTTCACATTGTTAATCAAATAAGTTAGAATGGGGTGTATATTTGGTTCACACAGGGGTCTAAGTCAGTACATACGGGTGGGTGTCTGGTAGGTACTTAAGAAGTAGGGAGTTTAACAAGCTGCCAAGTCTTTTCCTAATCTCTAGGTGTCAGAAGAAGCTGTGGTAGGGGACAATCACATGATTCTCTATTCCCATGAATTTTCCACCAACACCTATTCCTAACCTTCCCTTTGCTGACAGTTAAAATATTGCTATTTGTGTATGTATTATTCAAGCATTTAAAAAGATACTAAATTTCTGATATTTAAAAAAGTGTCTTTCAGAGAGGAAAATCAATAGCATTTAATTTGTGAATTTGATTATCAAACAAGAGAAAATTGAATTAGCAAAAATTCAAATATGTCTTTCTTAATTCCACTAAGCCCTTTTATCGTAAGAACAAAACAGCTTTAACTGTGTACCTTATAGTATAAAACTCAAAAACCACCCTTATTTTACTTTACGTGAAATAACTGTTGAAATTTTCTAATGCAATCATATATTGCAAACTTCTGTGGTCTTAGCAATTGACTTCTGTGCTTTTCATATATTTAATATTAAAAAACTGGAAAAAGTGTAAAGAGCAGATATCAAAAAGAAAAACAAAACAAAAAATACCCAAGAGATTGAATAGGGGTCAGGAAACTGCCACCCACATGCCAAATGTCAAATATCTGTTTATACAAAAAAGTTTCATGGGAACACAGTACTGCTCAGTTGTGCGGTTTGCTCTGCAATAGCAGAAATGTGTGACTGCAAAGGCACTTTTCCGGCTCACAAAGCCAAAAATTCACTCTGGCCCTTTCCTCACGCCCTCTTTTAGAGCCCCCTTGTGCAACAGAAGTTTCCGTGATAATGTAAATATTCTGTATCTGTGTTGCTTAATAGGGTGACCACTAGCCACATGTAGTTATTGTCTGTTTAAAGGACATTACAGCTGTAGAGAATTTCAAGGAAGTAGAGTTGGTTCTGAGAATCAAATGCTACATAGAAATCAAGTAAAGAAAAAATTAAAAACAATTTATTAACTTAAACAACAGATAGGGACTGCTGATCTTTGGGGGAAACACCACGCTTAGAGAGAGGAAGGAGGCCCACCGTTTCCTTGCAGGAGATGGAGGAGGATAAATGAAGAGGAACTGGACACACGTCTGAGAGGTTCATGTACACAAGAAATTGGGTGTTCAGGCTTCTTTTTAACTTGGGCAAATCTTTCACATGGCTTAATTCTTACAAGAAGATGAAAAGCAAAGGTAGCTATTCAGAGAGGGATTGAAAGTCTGTAAAAAGAGGGTTCCTTTTTAACGGAATAAGCAAATGAAATAATATTAAAGGGCAAAGTTCAGGTTCTGTTTTGGAACTGCCAGGGCATTAGTGCTGATGAAACAAGAGAACAAGAAGAGATGTGTATTTGGGATGGGAGCAAAACATAAGTTTAGGCAGATTGCAAGTGCCTTAAAAGCCTAGAGAGCACTGTTAAGGTTCAGAAGACCAGGAAAGGGATTGGAGCAGGGAAATTATCTGCTCAAAAATAGATTTTAGGAAGAACCCCTGCGAGCAGTGTGAGTATGAGGTTTGGGGAATGAAGTAAATGGGGTCACTTAGCATCTGCTGACTGGCATAGAAATTGATGCTAACAAACAAAAACTTGGAGAAACAAATCAAAGGAAGCAAAAGTAGGAAGAAGGGAGTGTTAAAGAACATACAGGTTTTTAGTGACTTGCTGATGTCAAATTCATGTCCCTTTAAGTAATACCTGAAACAATAATTAAAAAAAAAAAAAACAGTTTTGAAGTAGGGAGAAAACTAACATTTGGATAATCTTTAGTAACCAGTTAGGTTCTGAGTTTGGTTTACAAATAGTGAGTTATTTAAACTACACATTATCCCTTGATGAAGACAATGGTTTCCACATTTCATCGATGAGAAATGAAGTCCAAAAAGTCAAAAGAACTTTCCAGAATTATGAAGCAAAGCTTTTTGATTCCAAGGAAAATGTTATGAGTGCATTTCCAGTTTTAAGTATTTGTATGCTTACTTGAGTAATCTTTGTGTCCTTCTAGAAGCTCTGCTTCCTGTGGACAGAAACTATTCATCAATTCATTAACGTCTCAATGGTTATTTCCAGAAAGTGGGAATGGATAGAAATTGAGGCAGTAGGTTTCTGACACATTAACACAAATAATAATAATAAAAAAAAGGATTTTATATGGTAAAGTATCAATATTCAGCCAAAACCATGACTAGCTCAAAAGAGCAGGCGCTAAGCATTGTAAGAGGGCATCATGTTGCTTTATTCGCACACTGACACCCCATCTTACTTGCAGATGCTTGACTTTGGACCATATCAACTGACTGTTCCCGGAAACCCTCCAGATTGGGTAATTGCTTACTTGGAGCAGCAAAATGACCTTATGTTAATCTTACCACTAGGGACATTGGTTTTGTAGAAGTATTTGGAAAGCATATCTCTCTGTAGGACCGACAGTCATTTTAATAGAAAAACCTAATGGGAGGGGGTGGAGGCCTTTAATCCTTTCAATCCTTTCTTTCTCCATACGTATGTACAAGTAGAGCCCTTCACGACAGCTCTGGCCACAGACTGCCCTGTCTCTATCTGAAAGGAGGGCTCAGACACATGCAGCCTGCCAGGTCCTCTTGGATTAAAAGTGACTGAATTGCCAATGAAGAGAAACGCAGCCAACAGGAAAAAAAGAATAGAAAGAAAGGCTTTCAGGAAATCAATACCTGTTATCTGAACTGAATCCACTGTCAATGAAAAGAAAAGGCATGAATGGATGATCGTAAAGATTCTCAGTTTGTGAGTCAGGCCTGACAATAAATTCAAAGAAGAAGGTGAGAACATTATTTTATCTTGTTTTATTTGTACTCTAGAGGAAAATATAGGAAAAACAGAGAACTGAAGTAGAAGGAAATAACATTTATTTAGAAATGAAAAGAAGGAAAACATAGAATTGTAACTAATTGACTTATTATTATTGGTCAAAATTAAAACATGAGATCTTAACCAATTTCTATGTCAAGCATAAACTTTTTGAAATCAAATATAATGCTAAGCAAGCGTATATGGAAAGTACTTTTTTTTAAGAAAAAAACAAATTTCATCAGTCAGCTTCTTCCTGCTAACATGTAGGACAGACACTCCTAAGAACGAAGGTCCTTAATCAAACAACTCAAAGTAAGTCACAGAAGCTCAAAAGGAACTAAACTCCAAGCCATACTAAGTTCCTAGAAAACACAACTGACAATCCAGGATCTCCAGGGTCTCCAGGAAGGGACCCCTAAGAAATTTTAGGATTATCCAGACAACCAGGATGATGTGCTCTAGTATTCCTTGGAGGAAGCAGAAGAGGCCTCTCACTGTTTAATCCTGATGGCAACATGGTAAAAACAATGAAATGAAATGACAAAGAGAGAAGACAGACAGAGAGAGATGAGAGAGGGGAGAAGGGAGAAGGGATGGGAAGAGGAGAGAGGAGAGAGGAAGAGAAATGTAAAGGAGGAAAACAGCAGCAGCACCACACACAAAAATGAGGAATACAGTTGGTCACATGGTGTTATATTCTAGAGAAGAGAAATCGGAGGAAAAAAGAAGAGAAGCAGATAAAGATTAAAACACATTTTATAAACCTGAGAACTTTAGAACTGTATTATACCTTCATTTTAGCAATCCATTTTCTCCTGGATCAGATTATAACTCATGCAGAATGAAAGGCTACAATGTTCTAATGAAACCCTCCCTACATGCAAAGCTCCCAGAAAGTAGACACCATATTCATTAACTCACTTCGCTCAGTACTTAAAGATCTCCACAGAGAGATGCTGAATACAAGGTCTTATTAAAGAGGAAGAATATAATCACTTTTGAGTGTCTAAGAACTTCTTCTTTCCATTGAGTCTTATAAAGCATTCTGTGAGTGCTTCCAGAAAGACTATGGAATTGGGAGAGAAACAACAGGAAGCATCAGTTGTGAATGCAATGTTTTATTGCTTACAATGAAAAGATCTAGGCAAATGTGACAAAATGTGATTTCAGAAAGTGGGTTGAGAGTACTCCAAGTTATTCTTAATCAATCTTTGAATATTCATAAAGCAAAAGACTACAAGAATTTATCTAAATATTTATTAAAATTGGAGGACAATTTGATAGTATACATCAGAGTACATAACTACATTTTGATTCAGAAATCTAAGAATTTATCAGAAACATATACATACACCAGAAAGAGTGAGAGACAAAGAAAGAAAAATAAAGAGAGAGAAAACTGTAGAAGGCCGTGTTCATAGATGAAATGTATCTGTCTATTACAGCAAATAAAGACAAACAATCTCAATAACAATACAAAGGGATCACGTAACAATTTTATGTTCACCTAATTTGTTAAAATATTCTGTATATATAAAAAATCATGGAGCAGAGTGATAAATTTCACAATTTATTGCATGTGGAAAAATAGGCTATCAAATAATATAACTAGTGTAACTCCAGTTTTCTGTAACTCAAAAAGGGAGCAAGATCTACAGAATGAAATAGAATGGCAAATGACATAGATTCTAAATTTTAAAAACAACCAGGTGTGGTGGCTCACACCTGTAATCCCAGCACATGAGAGGCTGAGGCAGAAGAGGATCCCTGTGAGTTAGAGTCCAGCCTGGGCTACATAGTGAGTTCAAAGCCAGCCTGAACTATGTAGTAAGATCCTGTCCCCAAAATCAAAACAAAACAAAAAAATATAATAATAAGAATAAATAAATAAAATTTTAAAAGGCATAACATACACATATAAAAAAATGAATGCAAATAAGAATAGGTGAATCTGAATAAGGTGGATAAAATTGAATTAATTGCATCATCCCAATATTGACTTTGGTTTTGATGGAATACAATATATACAATACTGTCATAAAATGTTACCATGCAGGGAAGCTAGAGAATGGGTATAAACACACCTATGCATTAATTTTGAAAGCTTTTGTGAGCATATAATTATTTCAAAATAAAAGTTAAAAAGAAAAATAAAGACTAAATGGAACTATATCAAATATACACAGAGCATACCAAGATTGTAGTTTAAATGTTTTAGCATGGTAAATTACTTTTTTTTTAATTTCCTGAGTTAGTCTGATTAAAATTTAAAGTAGTACTAACAGTATAGTTGAAAAGTGGCATGAATTTAAATTTTAATCAGAATTATTTATGAATACAGAAGTGACAATACAAATTAATTCAAACCGAAGTCTTAAAATCTAGACCTTGTACTTATAAAACTTCTCAATTAAAACACAAACATCTCTACCCAACTTCTCATTTCTACTTCTTACCAAAATAACCTTACACAAGACACAAAAATCATAGACACATTGTCAAAGATAAATGCAACTAGACTAAACACTGGATGCAACTTAGAGCACTAAGCAAAATAATTAGATAAAATCTGAATTATTCTTTTCTTTTCCTACCTATATCCTGCAAACCAATAGAGTACAATGTCACTACACCTTTGCTACTTCCCTCTGTGTCTACATGCTATATTCATAGGTGAATCATCTTACATCACCACATCCATAATTTGAAACTAGAATATAGTGCAGCCCACTTAATTACCCAAGAGCTCATTATCTAGCTGGCACTAACCAAGCCCATTATTTCCTTTTATTCTCCCTTTGGCTATTTCTCTTTTCTTCACCTTCCTGCTTATTAGCACTTCACCTAAAAATGAAAGGCTCCACAGAGGAATAACATTAAAATTAGTTTATTGGTTATTAAAGGATTCCTCACTTAGAAAATGGCCACTACCCACCAGAATGGAAGCTGTGTGCTCTAATTATTCACACTTCAACAGTCAGAGGCAGTTCAGGGTAGAGTTGACTATAAAACAAAACAGATTTTATTACCCATATTCTCACAGAGTAACAACTAGATAGTGTATACCATTTGTGATTACCCTTCTTTTATTAAGCATGAAAATGAAGACAACAGAACTTTCAAACTCTTTATCTCAATAGAGAGAGGACTCAGATCATTTGGGGTTCTGATTGGATGGATAATTCAGGTATTGTCAAATTCATAGGAAATCAGGTTTATGGAATTGAGTAAGAAGATGAATATACATGAGATAAAGTTTCAAAATCAGTTCAATTGATAAACACAAGGCCCTGTGCACAGTGTAGAGATAAAAAATGTTATTTACATGTGATGCCTGCTCTTCTATGGCCTGGGAAAGACTTGTTAAATCACTGGTAAAAGGAAGTATCAATAGAGCATGATCATATAAAGTGGTTGTGCAGTGAATGACAAAATGCAGATGAATTTTTGCCAAAATAACTTGAAAGAAAACAAAATTAAAGTTCTTCTCAGAAAACAACCACTGATGATTTCATGGTAAAATACTTAGAGACACCATAAAGAAGTAAATCAAAAAAATATATATAGAGATAAGTTAGATAACAATGAAAACTTACATTGCTCTAAAATGAGGGAAGAGTACAAGACACATAAAAACAGAGGACAAATTAGGAGAAAGGAAACTAAAATCAATGAATACATTTTTTAAAAAAATTCTATTGTCTTTCTGTTGGCTATCATTTAAAGAGTCATATGACAACCAAGAAGAAGTTAGAATGTAGTTGCAACTCATTATAAAAATTGGACTCTACAGTGTGACCCAAGTAGGTTGAAAATTAAGTTCAGCATAGTTTGACTTCAGACAAATCACTCACCTCTCTGTGCTTTAGCTTACAATTATAAAAGCACTTTATAACTGTACCCATTTCAAAGGTCATTGTGAAGGTTCAAAGCAGTAATGTTGAGCATACAGCCTGAATCTGGGCAAGTGCTCAATAATCAGAACAGTTATTGCACTTCTCACTATTGTTTTGACATTATTATGATTATTATGATTATTATTACCATAATTGAGAGATAATGTATCACCTTGAAAGGAAAGAATGGCTATATCAGAAGCTAGAGAATAAATGCACATGTATTTCCTACTCAGTCTGTTACAGACTCTCCAAACCACCTGTGTCTTATTTTGGCTCACTTCAAAGAAAGCATTTAATGCTTTGAGTTCATTTATTCTCCCAAATATGACAACAACTGTGGAACAACACAAAGAAGTAAGAAAGAATACAATTCACCCTTGTGTTAGAGTCAAAAAATGTGAGAGGGTTGGAGTTGTAGCTCAGCAGCAGAGTGATTGTCAAGTGTTATGAATTAGACTAAGAGAGAGAGACAGAGAGAGACAGAGAGTCAGAGACAGCCACAGAGAGACAGAAAGACAGCGACAGAGAGACAGACAGAGAGAGAGAGAGAGAGAGAGAGAGAGAGAGAGAGAGAGAGAGATTCTTACTGGAACTAAAAGTGATACACACAATAAGATTCCTGAGCAATTTCTTTCTACCCATAAGAGATGTCATTTATCAAGGTCTGTCCACTGGTATATCTCTCCTAAGAGAGTGCAGCAGGAAACAAACATCAAGATGAGAGACCATGAAAGGAAAACAAGAAGAAATATCACACATACATGCATCACAAGGAAAATTAACTCAACAGTTTTCATAATCACCAAAGTACCTTCCATGCTAATATTTGCTTTTACTGAGAGATTGGAGGAAAGAAAATATTTTCAGCTACTCATAATCAGATTAATTAATTAAGCTATTTATCACTATAGCCTCATAAAAATAGCACTAAAGGCAAACTGCATGCAATGAATAATGTGGCCATTATAGATTTTCCTTTAACCAGGAAACCAATGCAGCACTTTTAAGTAGTGGATAAATATTGCTTTCTACTGTCCTAGACATAGTAGTTGTCAACTAATTGAACGCTTCCTTCCCTCCACCTTTGGGAATGTTGTAAACAATAAAGCACAGTTTACTTTTTATAAGTGTATCTATTATTCTATAGCTGATATGAATATTTGCCAACAATTTCTGAATTGCAAATCCATATTTTCAGCTGTTCTTCTACCACTATTGTTTTAAAAAGGTAAAGTACTTTTAACTGTTTCAGCAGATAGAAAACCAAAAATTAATTGAGACATCATAAAAATGGCATAATGACTTAGGACTACAGACACTAGATTCATACAGCCTACATTCACATGTAGGAACTACAACATATTTAGTAGTTTCATAAGTGTGGGAAAACTTCTTAACACCTCTATACCCCCATTTTCATACCCATTCAAAAGAATAAAAATTGATCCTATTTCACAAGATTGTTATAAGCACTAGGTAAATTAAACATGTGGAATTGTGCCTGGCTTATAGCATGAATAAGACAAAGTGAGGTTAGCTGTTTTGTAATATGCCTGACACCATTTTTGTATATTAATACACTTAATTATTCAAACAGACCTATAAAGTCATTATTTCCTCCTCAATCAGTAAAGATAGATAACATTATATGACAACCACTGCAAAATCTCAGTGACTTGCATAAATAAATGCTTATTTCTCACTCATTCCATTCCACTGTGCATTCAGCTGGGCTCCCTCAAAGCATTTTCACTCACCAATCCACACCGCTTCTCTCCTACCTGTGCCTCCAGGGAGGCCCAGGCAGATGAGACAAGAATAAACACTGAAGTTCTCACAACTAAATGCCTCCCACCGAAGTGACACATCTTCGTCTCTTTATTGCATTAGTCAAAGATAATTACACAATCAGGCCTACTAGAGGAAGTCTAGTCCTTCTGTGTGCTGTAGAGTAAAGGAGGGATGAGAGTAAAAGACACATGGGACAGAAACATCCATCGCAGTGCATTTTGAAATCCCCCCATTTTATAGTTATTCAGGACAAGGTATTGTTGAAAGAGTAGGACCAAAATTTTAAATCAGAAATCAGTTTGTTCTATCCACAAACTAATATTGACTTTTTCTCCTCTTACCCACAAAAATCAGGATAGCTGATAAATTCTCATCGTTAACAGAGGCAAACTTCATTTAGACTTAGATTATAAGGAAAGATTTGGGAGGAAGGCACCATCAGGCATTTGTGGATTAAAATGATACTTAACTTTATTGAAAATCAAAGAAAACTAGAAAAAGTGTGGAAGAGAAAGTGAATATAGATTAAAGAAAAAGTAGAGTGCCCATGTATTTATTAGCGTAAAGTTATTTAACAAGTGGTCAGTAATACTGATTTCTTGTTCCTTCAATGATGAAAACTTTTATCCTACTAAATTATATTATAATATATATATATATATATATATATATATATATATATATCTCAGATCTATACTAAAGAATGATCATTCTTTTATTTCCCTCCTCTTCTCAGTTGTTTTTCACTTCTCAAAGTTCTTTGACTTGGCCTATGTATCCTCTGAGGAGAGACAAGTTGAAAGGGCATCTTGGGCAGTGCTCTTATTCTAACACTAAAGCTAAGAAAATATTCCCATTCTCCAGATTTAACTTCTAAGTCAAAGATCTGTAGAACTTGTCGCTTTTTTCTACTTAAAGCAATGAATGTTTTTAAATTGTAAAGTCTGTTATTTATCTAAACCCTCCCCTTCCATAATTTAGCATCCTAAAGAGGATCTATTTTTAGCTACTTTACTGTAAACTGGACTCTTTCAAAGTTAAAATTCTTAAACTTTAATTTTCCTATGCATTATAAAAATAGTAACCTCACTTCTCATGCATTTTCTCTTTCTTCAACTACAACATAAGCCAAAGCAATTACAACTAATAACTTGGATATAACAAGCACTCTATTCACATAGTTTAGGTAAAAGATTTGAGTTCTACATTCACATACACTTCTTAAACTATGATTTGGAAAGGTTATTGCATATATACATATATACACACACATATACATATATACGTACATATATATGCAAAGACATTAGCCTCCCACACTTTCTCTGGTAAATATCACACCACAAAGGAATACAATGACCTCTTTCATCGAGCTGCTGCTTATTGCTTACAAGAGTGGAATTTAAGAAAAAAACACAAGTAAACTTCAACCACTGGATTATTTTTCCACTCAAATAACAATACATTGCACGAACAAAGGAAAAGTAAGCTGCCTTCCAGGAGGTGCAAAGAGTCTGGATTTTCCCCCAACACCTGGTAGTTGATCTGTCACAGCTGATAGAATTTCCATTGTTCATTGATTGTGCCATTTGCCAGGCAATCCATCCTTGCTTATGTAATTGCAGCATTCCTGTAGTTCACTCTGTTCTGTCCTGAAGGTTCAGCAGCATGACAGGCTGAGAAAATTAGATACGGCGCAGGACCAAGCTGCTGACCTTCAGAATACAAAACAAGGCCCATCTTTTAACATCAGTCTTTCTTGATGAGATTATTCTGAGAAGCATTATTTCTAACAGGTGATTCTTCACGTTGACCCTGTACCCTCTTCAAAATACTTTTTATATTTATAAAAAGTAATCATTTCAGAATTTAAAATAACTGTATTGTATACAATATTATGAATAAATTAATTTAATTTAACATTTTCCAAAGGCATTCAAACTAAATTTAAAGATAATTTTAAAAATACAGTATCTGAATGGATTGCTTTCCTGAAAATTTCTAAGAAAGTGGATATAAAGTGTTATCACCATGAAGGGGTAAGTGTGAGACAATGTCTATGTCAGTTAGATTTAACCATTCCACATAAACTTTCAAAACATTCTTACTATACAATGATTGTATATTATGTACCATTGATTAATGGAATAAATATGAAAATTTTCATAAATTATTAATGTATAAAAAAGGAAACGAGCAATTTTTCAGTTTAAAGTGGCTAAACATCCATTTGTCAAAGCACCAATGCTCTTAGGAGACTAAATCACTTTCTACTTACATAAAATCCACACTATATGTTTTCTTTTTCTTACTTCACTTCCTTTGGAAGTAATCTCAAACACATAAAAACTACAAGCTAACTTTTTACCCTCTGAATTACTTATTGACATAATGCACAATCATTCCAGGGTAACTCAGTCCATAATTATTACAAATGAAGATATTGTTCTAGAATACCACAATATAACCATCAAATTCAGGAATTATTGACACATGATGACTACCTAATCTTCAAACCCTATTCAAGTTCCTTAATTTATCCCCCAAATAGAAATTACAGCAAAATATGCAATTCATAATTATGTACTGTGTCAAGTTCAGGTCTGTATTGCCTTCTCTAATTTAAGATAATTCTCCAACCCAAAGTCTAGTTTAAGTGACTCAAGATTTGGACCTGGACCTCTGGAACAATTGCCTAGCCATTTGTAGTCAAATTCTGGCCTGAAAGCCAGGGCCACTGGGGTTATTATGAATAATCCAGTTCTGCCTTCTACCAACTATCAGTGTAGCCTCATATATAAATTGGCTTCACTCCCCTAAGGTAGGATGGGCTGGGTGTATCTAACCGTGCAGCATTGAGGGGAAGCAATAATGAAAAAACAGGAGAAAATCTGTTGTACAGTTTATGGCTCAGAGAGCATTCAGCAAAAATTAATTCTATCATCTCTTCTTAGCCATGTCTTTATCTTCCATGTCAGACTCTCAATCAATGTTCAGAGGCATGTCTCATCAGATTCAAAACAAATATAAAACACAGATCTATTGAATAGCTCTTTATTACATCTTTACATCCCACCTGTTCCATAAGCTTCTAGTATGTAAAATAAAAAGGAAGAGAGGGAGGAAGGAAGAAAGAGGAAGGGAAGGGAAGGGAAGGAAAGAGAAGTCACCAAGGATCTCTGAGTCACAACTAATTCCTTTCAATGCTCCATAGCCTCAAAACACATCTAGAGTCTTTGACAACTATCGACTTTCCTATTTTCATCTCTATGCTCATCTCTACTTCATCACACTAAAATACTTTGCTTTTACTTTCTGTGTGTCTCTGAACAAGTCTCCTCCATTTCCAGACTCTTTTTCCTGTACTGCTCCCTCAAGTTCAGTCCTTACAATGTGGCATATGTAGCCCAACCCCCTTTCCCTTCCCCTCCTCTCAGCACTCACAAGGCTTTAACCATTATCTCTTTGGAACTTATACTCAAATCTAAAATTCTATGCCAAACTGTCCCTAGATTTCAACCCCCTTTCTTTAATTCCCTAATTAGTTCCTCCACTACGACATGTGATTCAAATCCTTCTCTTACAATAACTTTGTCCTTTCTCTACACCTCATTTTCAGGCAGTCATTAGGTCTAATTTGATTCTGATTCCTTAAGCTCCTCTCCTGCTCCTCCTGCTATTACTATGGTTCCTTAGACAAAGTATTTCATGTTACTTTACTCTGTTACCTCTGGGTTCTTTTGTTCCCCATCACCCTCAAATCTTGAAATCTGAGGTTAAGCAAGGGTTTCTGGTACTATGTTCTTCCAATTGTACTCTTTTAAAAAGCTTCTATGAGTCACCACTGCCTTAGTAAGCACTGCAAATCAAAATGCTCATGGTGGCCACATTTAATGACCAGAGCCAACAGAGCATGATGCAATAGTGGTCTCATGATAGTGGATACAAACAAGCACATGTGCCACTGAGAGAGGACAACAGCTTCTCATTTCTAGCCAAAAGTTGACATTCAAGACCTACTGCTGACACAGTGTGTGTGTGTGTGTATGTGTGTGTGTTTCAAAAAAAGACCAAAAGGTAAATTGCTACAGTAGAAAGAAAAATAGATTTCAGATAAAACAGCCCAATATTTGAATATAGACACCTAGTTTAAAAACAAAAACAAAAAATAATGAAAACAATCCTCCCAAATCAAACCAATTCTATTTGCAGTCTTTCTCTTGGTTTGTGAGTTGACTTTATCAGCTGATAAAGTCAACGCAAATTCTTTAGCTACTACTCCAAGCCTTCTACACCATCCTGTAACTATCTTCAGAAGTCAGGCACCAGTAACTCAGAAAAGTCACTACAACTGGTTACTATAACTATCTTCCAAAGACACTTGACACTTTCTTAATTCTTTGCTTTTGCTGTGTTTGTTTTGACAGGCAAACACCCTTTTTCCTTCCCAAATCCTATTTTAGAATCCAGTTCAGTCAGTCATGTGGTGTAGGCCTATAATCCCAGCAGTCTGGAAGGCTGAGCAAAAGCTTTTGAGTTTACAGCCAGCCTGGGCAACTTAGAGATTTAACAAGACCCTTTCTCAAAACAGAAAAATAACTAAAGGTTAGGGAGGTAGCTCAGTGAAAAGACCCTGAATTCAATCTCCCGTATCAAAAAAGGAAAAAAAATATTAAGTTCAACTATTACCAATTTCCCCACAAAATCTCTTGGACCAAACTAGCACATGGAAGATCTCTTTCATGTTCCACATGTTCTCATACCTGCAACTTAGACATTTGTAGCCTACTCTCACCCTATTAAATACTTAAAACTTGATAGTGTCATTATTTTTATCTCATAAGTGAGATTGTTAGAGCTTTCTCACAGTAAGTGGCAGAGTCAAGGTTGAACTCAAGCCTATATTGTTCCACTACAGAAGACAGAACAGGACATTTATGTTTTGGTCATTTGCTATGTGGCAGGTGTAACATCCAAGAAAAAAATAATATTAAAATCCTTATTAAGACTCAAAATTCATTCACAATGTGGCTCTCTACTTCACCACTTGATAATTTTCCTGTCATCTCTTAAGCCTTAACCAAATAAGCCTTCTTTCCACTACTAAGACTTAGATAACACTTCATACCTCATGGCTTTACTGGTGCTACTTCCCTTGCCTGAAATGCTCTCTCACAAGTCTAATCTGTATTCATTTTGATCTTAATTCAAATATAATTTCCTCAAGATCCCTTTCCATAATCCTTCTAAAAAAAGGATTGCATTGTATGTATTGTAACTCCCACTATCCATTGTATTTCTTAGCATTTACTACAACTCTCAATGCTTTTGTAATCATTTATTTAATGCATGTCTCTCCCTTGCTGCTCATGAGTCCCCTCAGTATTTGTTTCATCATTTCTCTGCAGTGTACACACAGGAAGTATATGACTGATATTCCTTAACTCTTATGAGGTATTTGAAGACTTGGCAGAAATGAAACAAGCTTAACCTCAAAGTAAGAAACTGAGATCTTCTACATTGAAAAAATATACTATTGCTACCACAGAAATGTTAACCAAGCTTAACTCAATTCCCTTAATCTATATTTACAGTCTTTTTTCCCTTCTCAGTTTATACTCATTGCAAATACCTATTAAACTCTAAAAGCAAGTGCTGCGTGAGAATTTTACCACCAAATATTGTTCAAATAAAAACAAACTAAAACTGGATTGCAGTGCTTCCATAAAAAAAGGATAAATGGATGACTCAGAGTGCCGACCACAACACATAATGGAAGATGAATGGCCTTATCCTTCAGAATGTGGCAGCTGGGTTTCAATTTCAAGATAGGCAGCAGAATGTCTAATTCATCAGAAGAAAGTAACCCAAAACATCCAATATGTTGTTCCAGAATTAATGACATTACTAGGATTTCTCACTGTTTCACTTTTGATTGTATATCTCCATTGAAGTCTAATACAGACTTTACTACCCAGAAAAGCCAGGTGCCAACAATATAAAGTAACTACTAAACTACAGGGAAAGGTGGCTGTTTGCAGCAAGTATGAAATACCTACATAGAATTGAAATTTGTTTTTCCAAGATCTCAGACAGTGCAGTACTGGAAATGTATTTTATTGAGTCATTCACTGTAATGGAGTCCCTTAAATATTTCTACTTTATATTTATTCTACTAAGACTATAAAAGATTGTAAAGCTCGTGCCATTGTTAAAGTAAATGTACAATACTTTCTATGTTAGGATAAGTTTATGGATTCTGAAGGGAGTTTACTTTCATTTAAAACAGTGGCAAACTTACAATGAAGATGGAAGATTCTACTGATTTGGGGAAGCAAAAGGGCATGACAGACTGTGCCTCCATGTATTTCAGCTCCAATTGGGAAAGAACAATTAGTTTTACTTTGCTGAAGGATTTAGATGTCTACATCTTCCTTCCCTACATCCCAAGATAATAAAGATAATAAGCAAAGCTTCCTTAAACCAAATTGTGTCTATACCCACTTAACCATGGTCCAAAGTCATAGAGCAAAAAAACTCATCAAACCTATGTATTCTGTTATTGACTGGCATCATTAAAATCGTATGTCACTTCTGCCATAGACATTTTTATTAATTTTTAAGAAAATAAAACCAAACAAAAATAAAACAGATTAAAGTTAATCAAAACAAAACAGTGAACATGATACAGGACTTCAAAGCAAGATAATTTGGGAAATCAACAATGGCTGCCATAATGTCTCTTGTTATCTTCAAAATAGCTCTCCATGCCATCAGACCTAATAAAGTCAAACAAAACAGAACAGAATAAAGCTGATCACAATGAAACAGTGAAAATAATACAGGGCTTCAAAACAAGACAATAGGAAATCAACAATGGCTACCATAATATATCTTGTTATCTTCAAAATAGTTGCCCATGCCATCAAATATAATAAAATCAAGTCAAACAAAACAGAATAAAACCTGTAGGTAAACAGATGCAACTTGTGATCATGTTCTTATGCAAAATGGTTCAGACTCACATAGGTGAATATCATGTTCTCTCCCTAGTTTAAAACACTGAAGAGATCCAAAATGTACAATAGATATTATGAAAGTGAAAGGGGAGGAAACATCTAAAAAGGGAAGTTAGTAACCATTGTTCATTCTCTATTATCTTGTTTTAAAGTCCTGTATGGTTTCATTGCATAGACTTTAACAGTGTACAGGTAAGGATAAAATGGAGAGAGCATTTACTTTTACCTTGTTGAAAACTTGTAACCAATCGAGAGTATCTGAAATTATGTATTAACCACAATAATAGATTCAAACTGAAACTGTATACTAAATGTGGTTGAAAATTGATATCCTACCTCTACTTCCCTTTCCAACTCTGCTCTGTCCAACAAAATTCTCCCCAAGATTGAATCACCCTACTTAAATAAATTCAGACTCAAAGTTTTATCACTTATTCACTTTGATCTTCTGGGCTGCTATGAAACATGTCAGGCTGCATGATCCCAAGAATACAAAGATGAATAATTCATCTACGGTATTATCAAAAGTTGGTGACCTGCAGTGTACTGAATTTTTTAAAATCCAAAGACCCTTTTATAAAAATTCTCATTAAAGACAATATTTTATGTACACAGAGTTTAGAACATTTAAACAGGCAAATGGATTTAAGAAGAAGAAGGAAGAAAGAAAACCAAAATATTAGGAAGTAAATCTCCAGGTCTTCAGTGTTTACTTTTGGAACACTGTGATTCCCACTTTCTTTGGATTCCCCTGGGCCTTTACTTATCCCTTTCATCCAACACCCACAAAAAAAAAAAAAAATGGCTCCAATCTCTCTTTCCCCTCCATTGTTATTACCACTGCCTTAGGTTTGGCCAGAAGTCGTTTTCACTTAAAATGTTCCAGCAGTTGTTTTCTGTTCCTTTTTGCTTCTTTGTTTGTGTTTTGTGACAGGTTCTTTTAGGTAGTTCAGGTTGACCTTGAACTCTCCAGGTATCTCATGTGAGCCTCAAACTTGAGATCCTCCTGCCTCACCCTCCTGCATGCTATTACAGGTGTCAGCTACCACACCCAGCTCCCAGGGCCTTCTTAACTGACATTTCAGCACAGTGGTTTTACAGTGAAGATAGTCACATAAAATAATTACAGCATCAAGTTATAGGATAAAAATATGTACACTTAGCTTGGAGAACAAAGTGAGGAAGCCACATACTCTTTGAAGAGACAATAATCTCTGAGTTTTGATCTGAGGAGCACAAAGATTACTTCCAACCCCTAAAATGATTGTGATATGAGAATGCAAAGATGTCTATTTTTCCTGCAACATTCAAAGGATCTACTGTTTACAGGACGTGATCTTAGTCCTTTGCTCAGTTAATGCTTAAACTAACAAATTGCGTTTAAGAAAGAAGAAGCACACAGAGGTTAAATAACTTGCCTCTGAACACTGTCCGTAACTATGAAAGACAAGTCAAGCCCAGATAGCCTGGCTCTGAGTTCATGTTATTAATTTTCATGGCTCCCAGAAAGTAGGGGCAATGCTTTACTCACTGATGTATATTTAGTGCCTTACTATCTAGGTGCTTAAAAGAGGATCAATCAAATACTACTGAAAAAAGAAATTGAAACGGACGGGCCAGGTGCTTACACTCAAAAGTGAACATTCGGTAAACACTTCCAAACAAACAGAAAGGACACGGCAGATGAGGACACAGAGCAGGCTCCCGCCAACTGCAGTCCTGATTCCTTGCTCTGGCCATGGAGATTCCTCAAATGCAGATTTGACCCTGTCCTTCCCCTGACCTCATCACTGATCAGTGTTTTTCCCAACTTCTGTAGACAATTTTTCTTCCTGATGGCCAGAAGATGACAACCACCCATCCTTAAGAGCCAGGCACATAGAAGCCAGTTTCTTGTGGACTGTATACCTCCCCCTCCAATCCAAGCAAGTTTGCCATCAGTCTGCAATGTATCCTGCTTGTTGTCATAACAAAACAATGCTTATAACTGCTTCAAACTGCAACTCCAGGAAGAAAACTATTCCTACCATGACCCCAACATCTCCTGTCTCACATCTTCATTCTTTCTGAGCACTCCAAGCTATAGTTTCATAAAAACAAGCAGCTGAACCATCTGGTGCCAGCTACTTAGCACCTTACATAAATGTCTTCCCCTGATTAGGAGAAGTCCCTGATTCGCTAGCTTCTGTTCTGTTTCTCCAGTCAACACAGCTGTAAGCAACCACAGTGCAGGCCACATTTCCATCTCCTGGACTTTAACAGTCAGTACCTCGTGGGCTTTTCAGAGACAAAGCCATTCTTCCAAACCCTACTCAGCCATGATTTCATTTAAATCTTCCCTCACCGAGCATACTTCCTCTCCAAAATAGAATCTCCCCGGTTCCTTACACTGCCTGCTTCTGTGTGCAGTGGTGGTGTCCGCCCTGCTCCATTGTGCTGCCCCTAGAAGCAGCCTTTGCTTCAGCTCCCCCACAACCTCCAGAGTGCCTTGCCATCCCCAGCTCAAGTTTATAGGAAATTCAGGACTCATTAGGTAAGTGAAAAGATAACACAACTCTGAGATTGAAATTCAGCCCAAATTGAAAAGTCCGAGCATCTCAAATTTCTGTTTTCTTTCCTGATAAAAATCCAGATTCCAGATCCCAGGGATGTCCGAGTTCTTGGACCTAAAAAGTTAAGAAGCATCCGAGTTGGCCTAGAAGTTACTCACCAGCTGGTGGACGGTGGGTGTCTGTTCTCCAGAGTTTTGGTCCAGGGTTTGTACCAGCTGATCTGCTCAGCGGCTTTGCCCCAGAACCTCTCAGGGTCGGTCACCGAGGCCGCAAAGTGGGTCTTGTACTCGCCGCCCCCAGAGGACAGTGTCCGGGAACCCCGGCCCCCAAGAGCTCCCCGAGGGCCCGGGGCTACCAAAGCCCTGCGGGCCGCACCGGTTCCTCGGGCCGAAGAGGACCCGGGCAGGGGCCCCCCGAGTCCCCCGGCGCCGGTGACTTTGCGACACTGTAGCCAAGACGGCTTCATCCCCGCCGCCGACGGCCCCACGCGCCCTGACTGCGCGCCCGGAGCTCAGCGCGCTCCCGGCCACCGGGCGACCTCTGGGCCGCAGGGAGCCGCCGAGAGGCGGGGGCAAATTCCGAGGTGTGCCCAGAGCCCAGAAGTTTGGAAGTCACACTAGAGTCGCCGGGAAAAACCGACCTGGAGCCACCGGGAAACAACAGGCTGGAGTGGGGTCCTGGGGTGGCGCGGGGAAGGGGCGGCGGCACAGTTCAGTAGCGGGATCCGAGGCCCACGCGCGTGCCCAGCCCGCGGCGTTACAGGAAAATCACCTTCAAACAGCGGCAGATCCCACGACTTAGAACACAAGCGTGCCCAGCCCAAGGCCCAAACCACCAACTTGCTCTCACTTTTCAAACAAACAACTAGTGCGCGCGGGTACTTGGCTTAACCGCTGCCAGGGGCAGGCAGGATGGCCTCTCGTCCCACACCCAAACCCACAACCCTGAGCACTGCAGCAGACCCCTGATTTACCACGTTTAGTTATTTATGCATTTACTTAAAACTCAGTTCAGTTGCAGGCTACTAAAAACACGAAAAGCTCTAGAGCAATGATTGCTCCAGGATTTCCCAACAACTGAGAGGTAGGAGGAGTGGAAGGAGGTTGCAGGACAGATTGGGGCCCGCTGGGAGTGGTGATTGACAGGCTGCTGAGAAGGTGGCCCCGTGGGGATGGGGTTCACCTGTGTCTGTACTCCCTGCAGGAGCTGGAGGCCCAAGAGCCAGGAGCTGTTGCATTTACTCCGTTCTAATTTGCCCCTTTGGGGTTTCTGTGACCCCCGCTTTTTTTCCATCTCCCCTTCTTTTTGGATGTTGAGAATGTCCTAAAATTGATCATGGTGATGGTTGCACAACTCTGTGAACAGACTAAACACCATTGTATTGAAATCTTTAAAGGCCTGAGTTGGGTGATATGTGAATTACATCTCAAATAAGGTGTTTTAAAACAAAACAAAAGAAAAAGCCAAGTGAAGATGAAATAAAGCCAAAAGGGGGATAGAGGAAGTTGGGAAGATTAAAAGAGAAAGATAGTATAAAGTACTATCTGGATTTAACATTTTACAAGCTCCGCTCTTTTACACGCTTTAACGAAATTTGGATGGAATCTTTAGCCTTAATATTAAGCCAAACACATTCTGCATTTGGTGGGACAATATTTGCAGTCTTCAGTGTAAAGATATGCACTCCCCAATCTGAGATGAGGAGTGGAATGCCCTGACCCTGGAATGGATCAGAATGCTAGCAGCTGTGAGCAAATAATTCTACAGAAAAAGAATAATGTGTAGAGAATGGCTAAGCAGAACTGACAGAAATCCAATGCAAAATAGGAAAAAAAAATTTTTTTTAAATAACCACCTCAGCTATTCCCTTTCAACTGAGAAGCAAGGCACTACACTTTTCCCTGACACTACAATGTACTTTATTCCTCCCAAAGTTCTCCAATCAGTTGATGTCTGAGGATAAAAGAGGCTGCCACCGTGGCTTCCTTGGACCCTCCTTCATTCGACTCTACAGCTTAATGCTCCTCTCTGGTCCACAAGTTTCACTGACTTCAAATTAGCCCCCTCTGTATTCCAGTGGTGTACACTTTAATCATTCATTTAATATGTGAGCACTGACATTATGCAAGGTGTGGTTTATTGGTGGAGATATGAAAGAAGGCTGGGCGATTAGTCAGTGGTCCTTTGCATGTGTACATTTTGAGCTCAGCACTTCCAAAATATGACAGTTCTTGTATTCTCAAAAGAGTACTAAGAAGTGGGAATTATAATCCCCATGTCTATAAATGGAGTTTAGAGATAGGCTAAATTGCTCCGGACCACAAAGCTACTACGAACCAGTCAGAACAAAGCCTTGTTAATCCTTAGTGATTTAGAGCCAAGATATCTAAGGTTACCTGTGAGCCTGATACTCAGCACCGCTCCTCTGAAGTGGGCCAGCCCCCTCCAGCCCTGCCACTCCAGCAGTGTACAAAGATCATTCCTCTCTGTTCCCTGACTTAAATAAGTAAAGAATCTTGATTCCAAAAACCATGATTTTCCTACAATGCTGATTATCTTCCTATTTGAAAAAATAGAATATGATGACTTGAACCTTCACTCCATTCTCCTTTGAGCAACCCAAATGAAAGAGTGCCAAAGAGAGCAGGGATGTAGTCTTAGCTAAACCAACAAGGATGAAGAGAGCTAGAAAGATGGAGATAGCAAGTGCAAGAACAGAAAGAAGTTGGATCTGTGGTATATGACTTAAGAGAGACAGAGAAGAAACTGAATGTAACTGTCACTGGAGAGGAAATAGGATTACTTCCTTAGAATCTGGACTGTCTTTGGATTTGAAGGTCCTGGGTTCCTTTGAAAGTTCAAAATGCAGACTTGGGTTTAACAACAAGAGAGCAGATGAGAAGACTGTATAGGGCAAAGTTGAATCCTCCTGTTGTCCACTGAATCCACTTACTGAAGACCTGTCAACACATCATCTTGTTTCTGTAAGAACTGTGGAGACTAGATTGCTAACACAAGGTCTGTTTAAGGCCAAGTGAAGGGCATGAGTGACTCCACAGTCCAGCAAATGTGAGAAGTCTGAGTTTGGCTTAATGTAATGTGCACAAAATGAAAAACGAGTAATAAGGACTAGAAAACTGCCTTGCTGCAGGCCAAGTAGGGAAGTGTCAAACAGTGACACAGGTCAGCACCTAGAGTAAACTTTTGGCCTTTAAGTCACTGATTGGTCACCAAGCATATTAAAAGTTTAAACCCATTATCCATTGAGTCTCTTTCTGCATTTTAATACTGACATTTACTAGGTGTGAAAACTTGGAAGGTTTTCTAACTTTCTTTGCTACAATTTTTGCATCTATAATCTGAAGTTGATAAACTTGTTTTGCAGAACTGTTGTGAGGCTTACATATAGGCAAATTTAGCATAAGGCAGTAGCAATGCAAGCTATTTCAGGGTAATTGTGAAGCCCGTGAACAATCAATCCTCTAAACAAATCAACTCCCAACAAATTCAATTTCCTATAATATGCCTAATATTTACAATCAAGACATTTCCAAAGACATGATCTGAATTTAAGCATGCATGTAATGTTTGCACAATTTCAAAGAGTAAAATTATACTATTTAAGGGACAGGCTAATCACAATCAATGTTTATGCTTTTAAATGCACATTATTTACTTCATATGGTGTGTATAATGATCCAATTAATATACTCTTCAAAGGGATATTTTAAATGCCCTAAACAAAGATTTACTGATGATATCTGAGAAAATCCTTCTAGTAAGTGAAAAATGCAGGAAGATAGAAAGATACAGAGGAATGAGCATAGAAAGCATGAAAAGTTATAAAGAACTGCTCAAGAAAATATGAATGAAAAGGAGAAAGCTGGCATCTGAATACTTAATATCTAAGGAAAAGAAGCTGAAAAGTAGAAGAAAAGCAGAATGGCCCTAGAATGAGAAGAGAGAGAAGAGAGGAGAGGGGCTAGCAGGAGCTTCTAAGAAAAGGGAGAGGAGGGAAGGGAAGGGAGGGAAGGGAAGGAGGAAGAGATGACAGAAGAGAGAATTTTAAAATAATTATGGATTTTTCTGGTTATATATCTACTGGCCACACAATTCACGTTTTTACCAACATTTCTTAACAGCCAGATGTTTCACTACAAGTACTGGAACTATTATACAGGGGTTTTTTTTGGGAGGGGGGTTGTTTGGTATTTGCTTATGGCTCTTACAGTTCTTATTTCTTGGCTATTATAAAAACTTGGCAAGTGGATGTGTTTACACAACACACTTTATCTCTGCAGCAGGTACGTGATGAGATTGCTGAGATGAAATCTGAGACTAAAGAGTCACTGCAGACTTATTCTGGTTTAGTGAAACATTTCTGGAAAATATGCTGATTTTTATGTCTTAAAATTGTTTTAAAGCTTCTAAAATGAAAAAATATCTCCAATGAAATCATAAGCTCTGATTTTAAAATGTGCTTCTCTTTACCCACACAATAATTGCAACAAAGACAAGGAGAAGAAAGGTAAATATAAGAATTATTTTAAAACATTCCAATGGATGGGAAGGTATTTAGTTAACAACTTCAGTTATCTTTTTTGCCAAATAAAATACAATGTAGGAGCCATTCACCAACCTTCTTTAAAAACAATTCTGGAATAACAAACTAAAATGTATTCCTATTTAAGAAAATATTTAATAGCTTCTATGTATAAAAAGTTGAGTAGAACAATCTAAGCAAATATTTCTGACCTAAGCAAATAAATACCTCTAATTAGTTTTTCAAGTCCTTGTATAGTTTTTTCCTACTGCATGGCAGTTTATTATTGAGAAACAAAACCTCATTGCTGCAGTTGTGAAGTCAATAAAAGTAATAAATATTTTAACCAGATCTTTGGAGGTTCATTTTTATTCTTCAGCAGAAATAATTCCTGAGGAATTATGCTATTTTTTTTTCATATTCCTAAACTAAGAGTACCGTATGGCACTTAAATATTTATAATACCTTGACTCTATAAGAAGTAATCTCATATAATGGTAAGAAATGATGAAAAGGAAATAATTATCTTTTGTTATAATATTTTTAAAAATAGAATATAATTGATGTCCTAATAGTAATTTAATTGCCAATTAATATGTTTCTGTGTGTGTGTGTGTCAGCAGTGAGGTGCGTGACTATGAAATAAAAGTAAAAATACAACTTAAAACCAGTTTTACAAACCAAATAAGATCTGCTCTTACGTAACAAGGAATTGGGTAACAATTGTTGGACTTCCAAAGAACACAAAGATTTCAGCTAAGATACAGTTTTAAATAGAAGGAAGTAAGAGAAAGAAATGGCTTTATTTAGGTAAAACATGAAACTAGATGTCTCATTTACTTATAGGAAGCACTGTAGAAAAGGAAAAAAGGTATGACTATAGGTGTGCATTTTGAGATTACTTTAATATGACATTGCAACATTTAGCTGTGCAGTTTCTCTCTGGTCCTATTTCTACACCTCCAAATCTACTACTACATTACCCAATACATTTCAGTCTGAGTGACTGGAAAATGAAATGAAGAAAAGAATACAAAAGAACATATGGACACCTTTCTCCATTTTTCGGAAGGATGACATGCTTATATGACTTGTGATACTTTCATGTTTTGTGTGTTGATATACCTCCGCTTGCCTATTCTTAGAGTTGAATAATTATTTACACTTTAAAATATTCATATAAAGAAGAGACACATCTACATTTCATCTAGAGGTCCAGGGTAAATTCAGAGTTTCCAATAAAGATTTATTTTTGGAAAAGAGAATTTTAATTGGCATCTCTATAATTTTCTTGCACTTGCATTTTTTTTAATTAAAATACTCCTGTACTGTCATGTAATCATTACTCTTTCTTTACACCTGTATACTTACAACTCTACATAGATATCAAGCTTTTTGTGGTTTATTCCTATTGAAACTATTTATAAACCAGTTATAAACCAACTATTTTAAAAAAAAAACAACTCATTACATTTAAAAGAGCAAGAAAACTGTTAATTGATTTTCAGTTTACTTTGTGGTCTTTCCTTATTGTTGTTTTATAACTATGAACCTCACATAACATTACTGCCAGAATATTCCAGCTACTAGCATCTCTACCTTGTTATCTCTGTCAGTACACCAGGAGGCAATTCAAAGACTTTTTAATGATGGTCATCATAGTTCTATTTCCAAAGCTAACCATATGTGTATGTGAAATGTTAGCATCTTTAAAGTATATTTCCTTTGTCACTTTCCCAGTGAGCTTATATAATATCCTGCTAACCCAGCGTCTTGTCTGCAGTGTTTTTTTTAAACTCCTATCACTTGATTAATCAGCAAGTGTTTGCTGAGTGCCTTTCACTGTGCTCAGCAGGTATCAAGGAACAAAAAGAATTATTTTTTAAAATAGTAAGAATCCATCTCTGTTCTTAGGAGGATCACAGTATAGTCAGGAGGATAATAAATCAACAACTGTCATGCAGTCTGTTAGGCCTTTTAGGGGCAGATGAACAAGCAATAGTGAGAAATCAAGGAGAAACTGGGAAAATACATGTTCAAAGAAAATACAATCATTTTAAACCATATCATTCTCTTCCTCCACATCCACCAGTGACTTCCCACAGCCTAAAGTTCAAAGCATTTAGCAGAGACCTGCTGGTTTCACTTCATACCTGTGCTCCTTCCCTACAGGGCATTTGCAAATCAGTAGTAGATTCCTAACTATTACTATCAAAATCTCCTGTCACTCAAAAGCATGAAACAAAAAATGCTTATTTTATATTAGCGTCTTAGATGTGAAATCCAGGATGGCTTATGTAAGAAGCCGAGTAGGGAGCTCAGGCTGAGAGGGCAGTCAGGGCTGTCGGCTGCAGCTACTGTTACCTGAATGTGGAGGAGGATGCGGTTCTATACTCATTCATGTGGCTGTGGACAGGAGGCTTTCGTTCCATAGTGCAGCTCAGCAGACACAGCAACTGACTTCCCCTAGAGTGGTGTGTGTGTGTGTGTGTGTGTGTGTGTGTGTGTGTGTGTGTAAGAGAGAGAGCGACAGAAACAGAGACAGAGACAGAGAGAGACAGGCAGACAGACGGACACCAAGATAGATCACACAATCATGTATAACTCAGCCTCCAAAGGCATTTGTCATCTGTGCTATTGGTCACAAGGACCAACCCGGGTACAAGGTGCGGGGAGATTGTACGGGGATGTGAATAACACCGATTTGAATGAATGGTGACCATTTTCAAGAATGGCTACCAAAAGTGAGAATGTTTCTGGTTTTGCATGAAACTAAAGATTGCTACAGACATGGGCAGGGACCAGTGATATCAAATCCTTGTATAAGAAAGAATTCTACCACACACATGTACTCCAAAAGGTCTACAGTGGACCCTCCATGTTGGGGCGAGAGGCCGCAACCAGAAGCAAGCCAGCCCGCCCCCCTGGTGAGTCTGCGCGACCTCCACCACGCGGAACCCAGCGGGAGAACTATGTGCCTTCTGCGAACCCTCCATGTTGGGGCGAGAGGTCGCAACCAGAAGCAAGCCAGCCTGCCTCCCTGGTGAGTCTGCACAACCGTGCGGACTCCAGGAGGAGAGAAAGAGTGGTGCCCCATAGGCCTGCCGGCGCGCAGGCTATGAATCAAGGACCCCCGCGCCCCCCAGCATCCTGCCTGCCCGGAGGACCTGCTGGGTTCATGACAACTGGGTTACAAATACTTGTATTGCTGGATTGTTTTGCAGGCCTGGTGCCCACAGTCTCAGCATTTCTTGGGTAGATGACATTTTTTAGTGTGGCAAATAGGTGGGACTGTCCTCTGTCTTGTCTTTGAGCCCCAATATTATAGTCATCGTTTGCTTAATTTTGTTTAATTTTCGTTTCCTTTTTTCCTTTTTTTTTCTTTTAATTTCACATCCTGTTTTTATTGGTTTTATTGTGTTTTGTTTTTGGTTTGTTTTTGCTATGCCTGATGGAATGGTCAACTATTCTGAAAGTAACAAGATACAATATAGTAGCTGTTGTTTTCATATATATAAAATATATATAAAAAAAAATGAAACAACTCTGTCTGAAGTTCTATGGCATTTCTACTGCTTTGTTTTAATTGTTCTGTTATCTTTTGTTGCATTTCACTATCTTTGAAATAAAATTTTAAAAAAATATTAAGGGAAAATCTTCCAATAGAAGGATACCACATGGAAATATGAATCTATAAAAAGGAATGAAAAATGGTGACAACAGTAAATATAAGAAGCAAATGTTTTTAACTTATGAAAAAACATTTTAAAGGATACTTGTCTAATTAGAGAAACATTAATTGTAAAAATGTGCTACTATAACAAATAGAGAAATAAATTTTATGATAGCAATAGTACAAATGACAATAGGAAAACAATTTTAATTTTTTACAATATATGTGAGTTATATTGTGATAAGCCAAATATATATACTATAAATCATTAGAAAAACTGAGGAATTGCTATTAACACAATAATGGAGATAAATACAATCCCAAAAAATAATATATTAATATAAAAGGAAACAGGAACAGAAAAAAGGAGGACAGATAAAAGGGACAGATAAATTCCAATATGAGTAAATTTATGAACAACTATACCAATAAAATGCTAAATATTAATGATTTATGATTTTCAATTAAAAAGCAGAGAATTCACTTTTGATAATCAAAAATATGGCTCAAATATATGCTATCATTAGAAAATTCAGCTTAAAAACATTGGCAATCAGTATAAAAAATATACTATAGAATCATTAATTAAATGAAGTCAGAGTGGGTATACTAATATCCATTTGATCTTGTTTTGTAAACCTATAATGTTACTATTGTGGATTTGCTGTTGTCATTTGTTTGTCTCTTGCATTTTGTCTTTCTTATATGTGCCTTTTTTTCTCTTAAATAAAAAATATATATAAAAAAAAAAGGTCAACAGTGTTTCCAAATAACTCTTCATGCTGTGCTCTTCTATACTTTGCATGTGCTAGTTTTCCTCACATTCACATGCTTGTGCTCCAATTGTGCCTTGTTTCTTACAATTTCTTGAAAAATTCTATTGTGTCAATCTCCACAACAATTTCTTCTAGCAGCAGCACCTTCACCTTGACAGCTTTTATTCTTCTGGGTGTATTCGCTGCCTTCAGTAAGCAGAATGAGTCTTGTTTTTGTGCTACCCCAATCACATCTTCATTACAGAATTTATTACACTGATATTGCTCCTTTAGCAATTCCTTTCATTCAGAAGTCCGTGAGCTCCAGTAGGATGATAGCCTAATTTGAAAGTCACCATACTTTACACACTTTACTTCTTAATACAAATTAGCTGAATGAATAATCAAATTAGTAGTATATTTTCTGTATATGTACGCATGTAGGTTTTTAAGGTTGATGCCATTTGAAAGGGAATTGCAGAATATAAAAACATGAGAACACTGACCTGATGTGTTTTCACCCAGACTATTGATCACCTAGAGGGAGTTTTATCCAATATTTTTCCTATGGAAGTACAAATTCATCCCGTGCTATGGTTTGTACCCTCTAAAATCCATTGAAATTTAAACTCCACTATGGGATATTTAAAAAAGTGGGACCTTTCAGAGATGAATCTCTGAGAGATGATCGGACTTTGCTCTGTGCCATGAATGGATTAATCCATTCACATGATTATTAGATTTATGGATTGATGAGTGAATGGTTATTTTGAGGAGAGGTCTGCTATAAAAACCTTTGGTCTAAGTTTCTTGTGGGCTTCTTGTACCTCACCACGTGGAGCCCTGTGTCACTTTTGAACTCTGCCAGCAAGAAAAAAACCACCAAATTCAACCCCTTAATGTTGAACAAAACTGTGAGTTAAAACAAGTATCTTTTCTTTGTAAGTTAAGCAACTTGTGGCATTATGTTTTTAACAATGGGAAAGAAACCAAGACACTTCCACTTCACATAACACATTTAAAAAAATAAATAGTCTATGACTTTACTTACAGGGAAACAAAAAGTTAGAAATTTTTTTTGTAGGTCATATCTATAAATTTTAGGGAGTGTCACCTAATTAACATACTTATCTTTCCAAAAATATGGATGTTAAAATTTGAGTTTCAATATAAACCAAAGAATAATAATCGTGCCCCAATGTACTTAATAATATCTGGCTGTTGAACTCAAAGAGTCAATACAAATTCTCCACATGCTATGTTACAGCTAACACATTCTAGTGAACTGAATGTGTAATAAAAGGAGAAGAAGTTACTATTCTAAAAGTTAAATCCATCTCTAAATGGACTAAGTTATGGGCAGCAACAGTCTGAAAGCAATGAAACTGAAACTTACCATTCTAAAATGATTAATGCAACATTATCCCAAGGAGTGACTACTAAGTAAATCACTTATGCTATTTAAGAATAGTTTTCTAGCTTTGAATTTTGTTTCTGGCATTTGCTCACAGAAACCATGGTTACACTCTGTCTGACTTCTCTTAAAACTTCCTGATGATACCTGCCTTCCCAGACCCTCACTTGTCCCAAACTCTTCTGATATACAGCAAAATGATCAATATGTGCTAATTTATTCAGACACGCTATTTATCAAAGAGCCATGGTGCTTTAGATAATGACTTGAGCCAAAATAAAGTAAATGGTAGCAAGTGACTTTTTTTTATTTTTTGATACCAGAAAGCAAATTAAGGACTTTGCTCTTTCTAGGCAGACAAGTGACTTTCTTAAGGAGGTAATCTTTAAACTAAGGCCTAAATTATTATCAGGAGTCAGTCATGAGATTGTTTGGGGGAAAAGAACCTTACAGTCACCAAGGGAGGAACAAGTGGAAGGTCTCGGGCTGGAGCAAGTTTGATACACACATATAGCAGAAAGTGTACAAGTGACATTGTAGTATATTACAGGTTAAGAAATATAAATTGAGACATAAGGGTAAATAGATCATGAGGGATCTTATGAACCATGAAATACAGATTGAATTTTACACTAAATCTAATTATCCTATTTTGTAGTTTTATCTGCCGTCTAGATGAGAATTTGCTTTTTCAAACATTTTTGGTCCTTGCCATTTTTACAATAGAAAGCTGAAAGGGACCAATGGTCAGCAACAAAATTTTGCACATCTTGAACAACATTTTGGACTTTTTAGGACTCAAGAATAGTTTAGTGGGCCCAATAAAACTAAAACAATTTTAACATGGCCAAATATCCTACTAATTTACTGTCACAGTGATAATCATTTTTCAGCTGGAATGTACGTAATAATTACTCTAGACCAACACATACAACCTACTTACAAAAGATCTTAATTGTAGATAAAGGTTCAATGATTTTAGATATCTCTCTCTCTCTCTCTCTCTCTCTCTCTCTCTCTGTCTGTCTCTCTCTCTCTCCCCTCTCTCTCTTTTTCTGACTTTCACACCAAAATATAGCCTCCTTTAGTTTCATCAAATTTAAGACTATGTTTTTTTTTCCATAAACTTTCTCTGTAATGGAAAACTCTTACATAAAAACAAAGAAACCACTTGTTCTGATAGCAAAAGAAGTGGTAGAGACTCAACTAAATGGTTTATAATTCCTGTGTAATTCATCTTCCTGAGATTTGATGATTTAGGGACTTTCCTTTTGTCTGAGAGCATAAACAGTAAGAGAAATAAAGTTTTAACTTAAGGAAACAAGGGTCACTGAAAATAATTTTGGGGAGCTGTACTAGAATTCGTCCCCTAGGTCTTCTCTGTAAACTATATCCCTATCCTTTTTTTTTTCCTTTTTGTGTTTCTTTTTCCATTTATTTATTTATTTATTTATTTATTTATTTATTTTTGTGGCACCAGGGATCGAACTCACAACCTCGCACCTACCAGGGCAGGCGCTGAAGCCACTGAGCCGATCTCCCGGCTTCCTTTTATTTTTTATTTTGAGACAGAGTCTCACTAGGCCAATAATTTGCCCAGACTAGGCTAAAACTTGTGATCCTCTTACCCTCAATTTCCCTGAATTACAGGTACATACCACCACTCCTGACAAAAATGTATTCTTTAAAACTATACAATGTAAACTTTTGTAGAAAATCCACTATATAATTTTTTTATTACTTGCCTCATATAAGATCCCCATCGATTTTAGCAGTGCTGTATGTAATAGCATTCTGTATGATTCTGTAAAAGGAAAATAAATTTGCACTCCAACTTTGTAAATGGATTTCTCGTAATTAAAACATTATGTTTCCAGTCAAGTTGTAATTGTGATACATAAATTCTTCCATGTCTACAAAAGCCAAAATAATTATGTAGAGCAAAGTGAGAACTTTTATGCTGACAACAAAATTAAGACTAGTCTAAGATTTGGTTGTGTGGCATATAACTGTTAAACATACTTTACTTGTTATTTTCTTTGTAACTCTTAAATCTACATCTTACTGCACAAACATTATTAAAAGTAGCCTTTAAATAGCTTACTAAAAAGAGACATCTCAATAAATTTAAAATAAAGAATCATTTAACTATAAGTAAACTGCTACCATTTTACTTCTGATAATTTGAGTAACAATTTGTGAAAGATGTGGATACAGATGTCTTTCCATTTGTAGGCAGTACTTTTCCTTCACCTCTCAAAAATACATGTAAACAATGCTGCTTGGACCTAACAATCTAAAAGCTAAAGCTGCAGGAGTAGACAGGGATAAATCAGGACACAAAGAGGCAGGAAAGTGTTTCAGATAGATGAAACAGCATTTGAAAATGGCTTTTATCTTTTGCAGAGATTCAGGTGATTGTGTGCTTTTCTCTTTCCACCTCTAGCTATTTTTACATGCTGGGACATCTGCCTGAAGCACTCTTCTGTTTCTTTGTTCTCTCTGTCCCTTCCCACCTCACACATTTGCAGTAATTGATGGCCAAATGGAAAAGTGGTCAGGACGTAAGAGTGTCATATTAGTGCTTCATAAGCCACACACAGTAATGTGGGATTTATCTTTAGAGTAACCGGAAGTCACCTAAAGTTTTTAAACAGGTAAGTGTATGTGTGCGTGCGTATGTGACTGTTGCTGCCTAGAGGATAATATTATCCCACTGAACTTTCCTTAGCATCAGCTTACCTTGGGAAAGGAAAGTAGAGATGGATTTTCATGGACTGCTGAGAAAATGCAGATGGAATGGTCCAGAAGCTGCAAAGTAGTGAACATTAATTTAAGCTTTCGATAACACCATGGCTAGTGTTTAAACAGGTTCTGCTCTGGTTCTAGGTTGTTCAGTACATAGAGCAAAAAGAGGAGCTGAACTCAGCAAGTGTAATTAAAGGTGTAAATATCCACAGTGGCAGTCTAACTGGTATAGTAATGGCATTAGTGACAATAAAAGCCCAACTGCATGTTGAGAAAACTCACAGAGGCATTTATGCCAAATTATAGCCCAAGGAACAGATTGTGTATCAGAGATGGAAGAATTGGGAAGATAACTTTATTTGCTTATTATACCTCAAATAAATTCCAAATATCTCCACCTAACTTATAAACACCTTCATGATTTATCCTCTCCATAGCTCTCCTTCTGCATCTCTTACCACAGTCCCTAAGCTGTCCCTTGGACTGTCAGTTTCTTTATTGTGTTACGCTTGGTTCCCACCGCAT
>RJWM01011432.1:0-59799 GCA_004363535.1 Dasyprocta punctata
CTTGGCTGCTGGCGGCACCGTAGCTTGGGGCTTGGTTTCCTGCTGTGTGAGCTGCGCTGTGAGAAGCGCTTTCCCTCGGATCCAGCTTGCGGTCAGTGTGGCCTTGTTGTCATATTGAAATCGTCTTGGAAATTACTTGCTGTTTGAAAAAGGCGATTAGACCAGGTCTAAGATTTCATGAACGTGGGATGCTGTTAAGGACCTGTTAAGAGGCGTTAAGGAGACCCTGCCTATGGCCTGCGGCTCCAGCACGGTGCTGCTACTGTGTTTCTCCATTTAATTCTGTGCTCTGATTTTGAATCAAGAAGTGCAACCTTGTCGCCTGGGTCCTTTCGGCAGTATTATATTCCAATAGAAATGATCTTATTAAACACATGCTTTCAACATGAATTTTTTTTAACCTGAAGTCCAAGTTGCTAGCCTTATGCAAAACTCTACAAAGGAGAGAGTAATAGTGTCATGGTTCTTCTAGGTATTTTAAAAATCAGTGTTATTAGGGCTGGGGATTTAGCTCAGCGGTGTAAGCATCTGCCTGGCAAGTGCGAGGTCATGAGTTCGATCCCTAGTACAAAACAAACAAACAAACAAACAAACAAAAATCAGTGTTATTGAAGTGATATACAGAGATATTCCTACGGCATCCCAATCTATAAAAGCAAAAGACCCTCTTAGAAACCTAAAATGTCCATGAATGGATGCTGCTTAAAGGATAATGGTACAACAATTCCGAGGAATACTATGAAACTCATTTTTATAACGAAAGGTGTAGCTCTATATTTGCTTACTAGGATAGAGCTCTAAGGTACCTGACTGTGAAAGAAAGAGCAAGGCAAGCCATCGTGCTTGTGCAGCTTGACTATTTAAAGAAAGGCGCATTTGTGTACTTGATGTGCTGTACTTGATGGTCTGTCTCTGGAGAGTTGAAATCTGTGGTCAAAAATGAACTTGACTTTCTCGTTGTACATTTTAGTAAGTGTTGTACCCATGTTGTGTTTTTGTTTTTCCTCAAAGGTCTTTCACATATCATAGAATGTCTCCCTTTACTCATTTCAAGACCCCCACTGGAGACCCAAAACTTAGTACTTAACTCTATACATAGTGATGTTTTCCCTCTGTACTCTACACGAAGTCTTGCTGCATAGTATTAGAGTTAATTTTTCCTGTCATGTTTTATGCCCTGGTGCCTCCTTTGCATCACGAATCTTTAGGTTACTAGTAAATCAAACATGTGTTTCTTGAACACAGATCTTTCTGTGCGCAACAGTCAATCTGATAATGGAGATGAGTACTGAGTAACTCAAGGGCAAGTGGTATATACAGCGTGGATACACTGGACAGAAGGATGATCCCCATCCTGGGTAGGACAGAACAGGGCAGCATTAGGTTGCATCATGCAACAATATACTTGTGGGGCTAAGCAATGAGTGCTGATTAAAATGAAGCATGTTACTTGATAGGTTAGAAAAATCTCCCAATCCTGAACATTTAAGTGGATTTTTGTTGTTATTTAAGGTATTTCAAAACATTGCTTAAAAAGTATTTTTAAAAATTAAAACCTTAACCTACATTAAATATTAGGAAAATTTTAGTAGTATTTTACAGGAATTAATTATCGTAGCTAACGTTTAAAGGTGTTCATCCCTGTTCTCACTGCACTGCTTCTAAAGTGATTTTACCCACGAGTGCCGTCCCACTCCATGGGTGAACCCAGGCGCGCCCCACCTCGCTGCCGTCTGAGTGACTACAAACTCACAGGCTCCGGACCATGTGCTGCATTTCAGCAGCTAAGCGTTTTCCGGTTGCAATGACTCTTGTGAAACAGGATTCCTTTACTTGGTGGAGACAAGTAAATCTAACTCTCTTCACCTCCTTCCTGTTTGCATCCTAATTTCTATGTACCTCACATTGAAATTGGCCCCAACATTTTAAGATGCCTTTCTTCAACTCCCCAGGAAGACTTTAATTCAAGGTTGGAGATGCAACAACAGCAAGAAGATGAAATGCTCCCTCCTTACATTAGCGTTGAGAGATACACACAGAAATGACACTCCCAGAGAAGCACACACACAGACACACGCACACACACACATGGAGTCTCCAGCCTCACCAAAGCCAGAAAGCAGTTTTCAAAAAAATACTTTCGGAAACCGGTATGTGCATGTAACATCTGGATCATTTTCAATCCCATAATTCCTTCTCTTTTCACCCTCCCCCTAACTTTTTTCTCCATCTCCAAAAGTCTTCATCTGTTTTTGGTCATATCTTCATTCATTTATTTATCTTTAGGCTTTTTATATAGAGGAAGACATGTGACTTTGACTTCCTGACTGACTTAGCTTAACACAGTGCCCTTCATTTCCCACGGTGCCGAGGAAGTCTCTTAAACCCCCGGCCCCTCTAGGCTTTCCCCACATCTTGTCCCGCCCCTGCCTATTGGTGGCTCCTATTTTTCCTTAATGCTTTCCTCGATATTCAAGGTGGTGAAAGCTGTCAGGTGATTGTCCCCCCTACTCTGCAGCACCTTTAGTGAGTGCTTTGGAAACGGGGTCCTTTAGCTTTCAACTTTTCTTTACTTTTGAAGTATTGCTGTTTTATCTCACGGAGGAAAATATTCCCAATTCCAGTCCTTTGTTTTAAAACATAAAATGAAGGAATAAATGGAGATAGTTTCAGTTATGATTCTACTAAATGTAAATTATTAAATAATTTTAGTTTTCATATGAAGCCACATATAAGAAAACTCAGTGGAAAGAAAAAACAATTATAAAATAGGCATTAAGTTCTGTCTGGCTGAGATATCTAAATTTATATAAACTATTTACCAGCCAGGAAGGCAGCCATTCAAAGACAGATGAAGCAGTCCTAACCCTAGTTCTTAAGGAGCTAATAATTGAGTCCCAGTAAAATCTACAGCAGAAAACATATTAATAATCATAATAGCCCTTTATAGAGCCCTGTTTTACTATTATTATTTGCTGAATTCTTACAATAGATATGATTTACAAAATGAAGACATTGAAATTAGCAATATAAAATTGTTTTCCCAAAATGTTAATAAATGGTAGTACCTTCCAGCCCACGTGAGTGGTCATAGTAATGTTTCCTTGGAAACAAAAACCCCAAAAAGTTAATATAACAAAGAAGCCACATCTCAGGGTCAAAATGGTTCATCTTTTGCAGGACTTTAAATAAAAATGAGCAGAAGAAATCCCTAAGCAACTATTTGTTAACTTTAATGTTTAAAAATTCAACTTCTCTACCAAAAATATTCAAGGTGCAAGAGTAGTTATTTGCCAGAAGCAATGCTCAACTTATGGTGTACTCTCTACTAAAGGCTCACAGTGACTGTGGAAAAAAAAAAAAAAAAGAAACAGAAAAAAAAGAAGAAAAAGCAGTTATATATACAGGGAGAAGGACTGGAGAAGATACTAAGTGTCTTTTCCGAAGCACACAGTTTAACAAGCAGCAAGTTTGGAATTAAGAGGCCCAGTATGTTCACTCCCTATGGAAAAGACAACAGAAGCCCTTCTAGGCCAGAGGCGTGAAGAAGGATGGATGTGCTCAAGTCTGGGGTGCGTTTGGAAATAGCAAGCCACTAGAGCACACCTGAGACGCAAGTGGCCGGAGGCCGGCCTGATGTAGGAATCTGAGGGACGTCACGTGCCCTGCAGTGGAAACTGTGCTTTATTCTTCAGCTACGCAAAAGTACGAGCAGTTGAGTGAATGTTCTGAGCTTCACAGGGAAATGACGTTTGGTAACAGATGCATCGCAGAGCAGAAAACTAGTGTGAAGCAGACAGGGTTTGCCGGACAGCATCATTTGGTACCCAGACGATGGAGCAGAGCTGGGATGTCTGTCTGCTTTGTGTCACTGATACCTGATGTACGTCAATTTAGACAAAGCTTTATGGTGACTGTCTTAACTGGTTTGTCTGTTGCCTTGGGGCCTGTAGTAAGGAAAACTGCTCCTCTCCAGGCTGGAAAGTGAAAGAGGGGGAGACGAATTGATGTCCCACAGTCCCCTCAGTGGACTCACCCCCAGGAGTGCCAGGGGCTGGGGACAGGGACACGGGGCTCTCTGGGGGACACTGCAGATCCAGAGGACAGCGAGGACAGGCTTCCGAGCTGATTTAATTATGGAACCCATGGAAACTTGGTGGCAACTTGAATTTACTGAAGAAGGAGATAAAAAGTGGTTCCAAAATTTCTAAATGGGAGGAATGGACAAGGAATAGATTTCGATTGTGAGCAACTTGAGTTTAAAGAGCCAGTGCAAGAGGAAGGGTGATTTCCCCTTGGGCTATTGAAAGTAATGATCTGGGCTCAAGAAAGGATCATCCAGCAGGATTCGGGGTTGAATCTTCAGTCCAGATCCAGGGAAAAGGTGTCCAGCGAAAAAGCTAGGGAGGACAGGTTAGCTGGGAACTCGGCAGAGGCGATAGTGGTAGATCATTCCCCTATGAAAGCCAGACAGAGAGACAGGAAGTGCAAAATGGATTCAGGAAATATGGAAAGAGCCACTAAGTGTCTTTCCCACTCTACAGGTCTAAGCCATTCCATCAAAAACCTACTCTGCTCTGGTTAAGTCCAAGTTGGGGGCTTCAGGACCTGTTCTGCACGTGGGCCTTGGAATTTTGTAATTAACAGGTCACACCTATTTCCCCAGCCGGCTTTGCCACATCCTGATCACCTGTCTCACCATAACTTTGATTATTCCTCCCCTAGGCTGGGCCCACACTTCCTGATTCCTGTGTCTTTTTAAAAATTTTCTCTTCTGATACCTTTGTAGGAGAAGGTTCCAGAGAAATGTGGGTCCTTCCACATATGAGAATTCCTTTATTGTATTCTTGCGTGTGATATATGCAATGGATAGTACAGAAGTTGAAAATATCTTTTAGAATTTTGAATGCATTGCTCTTGTGTTCTGTAAAACCCAGTGCTGCTATTCTGTACAATTTTAATTATTTTACTTTGCATGAATCTCCCTTTCTGTGAAAGTTTTAGGTTGTTTTCTATCTATTGTATTTCAGAATGTCATTATTTTCTTTGATGTGGGTCTCTTCATTGTGCTGAATATTTAATTCTTTTTAAATAAAGACACATTTCTTTCTATTTTCATGCATTATTTCATTGATAATTTTTCACCTCTCTTTCTGCGTTTCTTTTTTTTTTCTGCTCTCATTGTTTGTTTTTGTGTGTTTTCTGGATCTCATTCAGTCAGGTGTTGTATTGCCTTGATGAATAGTTTGTTAGTTATGTTTTGTTTCCTACTTTGCAATTCTTGCTTGGTTATTGGTTTATTTTTGTTGTTTTATTTCTGTGGAGTATTTCCTTGGTTTTAATCTTCTTCTTAATCATTTCTTTTTGTTGTCTATTAGACATTGGGGAAATTTTCTATGTATGTTTTTCTTTTCTTTTAAAAGCTCTTCCATGATCTTCGCTCTTTTTCACGGTATCCTGACCTTTATTAATGCACCGTCTTCTATAGGTCTTCTCCAAGGACATTCATTAGCGTTATTTCCATCTTTTCTTTTGTGCCTTTCATTGTCTTCTTCTACTGGGTCCTTGGCTCCTCCTTGTCAATTCTGAGCTCTCTATTCCATGCTGGAGATTTTCTGTAAGAAACTGATGGTCTCTGGCTATGAGTGAGGTAACAGTGAAGTCATCGATTCTCCATGTGGGCCGGAGGAGCCTGATCAGCACATTTCACTTCCAAAAGAACCAGAAGGGGCACTGGCTGCTTTCCAGCTGACACAGGAATGGCCACACATAAAGACTTATTTTTGTGGTACTGAGTATTGAGCCCAGGGTTGCTAGGCAGTACATTCCAAGTCCTTTTTAATTTTTTTTTAAACAGACTTCTCTAAATCACTAAATCACACAGCCTAGGTTTGAATTGACAATCCTCTTGCCTCAGCCTCCAAGAGTGCTGGGATTACAGGTGTGCATTAGCATACCTGGCCTTTGTCGTGTCTTGAATCTTGCCCTGTTTACCTGAGGCAACTGCTCATCACGCATCTTTATCATCCTCTGAAATTTAACACACTTCACTCTAGAGTAGTTATGGGTTCAGAGCAGAATCGAGAGGACGGCATACAGAATTTCACACATGCCCTGACCCGCCACGCGCACAGGCTCCCAACACTGGTGCATTTATTACAGTCAGGGAAACTACACGGACATATCTTTATCACCGCAGTCCATCATTTACAATAGGGTCCACTTTTGTTGTTATACATGCATTTTAATCTCTGAATATCTCTAACACACTCTGTGTATATCTTCCAGAAATTTTGATACTTCTCACCCATTCCACCCTCTAAGATCTTCTCCCATTTCTTTTAGCCTTAGGGACTCACATATTATTTTATATTTCCTTATCATCACTTGAGTTTAACCTGGGGAAAAGAGGAAATGAACTTGAGTGGGCACTTACCACCTTTAACTAGAGATCGTAGTTTCTTTCAGAGGTGTTGCCAGTGTTGGCTGATATTTTCATTTTTTCTTAGAACTTCAGCAGTAACAAAAAAAATTTTTTTGAGTAAACGTTTAAGAGTAGGATGGGGGAAAGGAAAAGAAAAAAAACAGTGAGAACAGAAGAATAAAATGGAAACAAAGCTTTGTAAGCAAGGAGGGGAAGCGAGATTGAAGAGAAGGAGGGAAATAGGAGGGGGAAAAGACAAATCAAGGTGTATCAGGTACAAATTCCCTATGATGAATGCTATCATTGTATATACCTAAATTGTACCAATAAATTTAAATAAGTTAAAAAAAAACAGATCTGAGAGTGAGTTTTTGGAAAAATTCTCCTCCAAGAATTTAAGATTTTAAGATAATCAAAATCCTATCTGACCAGAAGCCTAGTTTTAAGTTTAGAAGGAAGCTTCCCATTGTTGGACAAAAATAAAAACTAAGCTCCGAACTTTGACTGGGCCTGTTCTGATCAAGTAGCTAGGTCAGTAATCTCTGCCGATCACATGCATCAAGGCATCGGGCCTGGGGGCGGGGCCTGTGGGCTGCTTCACAGCAGCTGCCAGGATCCACCCTTGTGGGCTGAGACCGCACGGGTATCCCGTGTAGAATCCCTGCAGACCCACTCTAATGATTTGTCATTGTTTTCCAAGCCATTGACAATGCTTTTGTGTGAGCTTTTATTTTGAAACTGAATAATATATTTCCCTCCATATCAAAGAAATTAGCTTTTGTTTAAACTAACACAGGCGTAATGTCGAAGCCCTGAGGTTGTACCGTCATAGGCTGACACTTTAGATATCATTAAGGAGGGGTAGGCGGCAGGGGAAGAGAGCACTATGAGTTGATTATTAAGTAGTAAGGTATTTCCATATGTACCTGACTGATAGCCATGCTTACCAAAAAAAAAAAAAAAAAAAAAAAAAACAAAAAACAAAAAACAAAAAAAAAAAACAACTTCCCCGTGAAACGGTTTCTCAGCTCCTTTGCCGTGACATTCAGGAGGCCGTTCTGATGGCGTGGAAGGCAGCAGCCTGTGGGCCTCATGCATGGGGAGTGACAGTGATCACGTTCTGTTGGTGGTTGAGCTGAGCAAGAGTTGATGCTGGCTATGAGAGATGGCACAGGTGTGTAATCCCAGCGCTTTGGGGAGCTGGGGCAGGAGTTTCGCAAGTTCAAACCCAGCCCAGGTAACTTAGTAACTTAGTGAGACCCTGTTTCAAAATAAAAAAAAAAAAAATAGATAAATGGCTAGGGGTATAACTCAGCAGGAAGACCCCAAGTTCAGTTCCCAGTCGCACAATGAAGTAAATAAATAAATAGAAATGATGTTTATTTTATATCATTTTAAAATTTAAGATTGAGAAAAGAAATGACACCAGAGGCTAACAATAGAAAAGAAAGAAACATGCCCTTTTTCAAGACTTAGTTTCTTAAGAGGTAGTCTCTACAGCTGGCTAAGATGAATACTTTATCATCTTGAAAATAAAATTGTCATCTGATTTACAGCGCCTTTTATTACTCAGCCTCTTCCCCCTTGAACTTCCCAGTGCTTAGAGGCAAGTGAATAATAAGCAAATGACTACATGTTACATTGTCATATATTCACAGCAGGGATAATCATGTAGTGAAGCAAAGCTTTCTACACAACCATGCCTTGACTTTGGATTCAGCTCTCTTATACTACCTGTATATGATTCTCTAGGCGAATCGTGACAAATCAGCAAATAAACAGATATTAACAGAAATAAAATGTGACAGCAGTCTGCTTTCAAGGAAAGTAGTAAAGAAGCAGACAGATAAACGATTAGGATCAAAAAGTGATGATTGCTACAGCAGAAGAATGTAAAAGATTCTATGGAAGTGAGTAACGTGGTAACCAAATCAGACAAGAGGCCAGCGACATCTTAGTCTTAGAGGTGAGCTTGGACAGATTAAGAGGACAGAGGCAGAGATGCCAAGGAGAAGCCAGGATAGGGAAGCTCGTGGGTCTGTGCTCAGGGTTGGGATAACCTTGATGTGGAGAGACCTGGAAAGGCTTTTAAAGGGGGCCAGGTTTTTGAATTAAAATTTTAGAACAGCCACAATGTAGGAGATGGATGGGAGCAGCTGAGACTTGGAGTAGAGGGTTAACAAGCTCTCCAGATGGGAGAGGATGGAGGACGTCCACAGCATTCCAGCTGAGAATGAAGAGGGCCTCAAACCACAGGGACTGACCTGTCCAGGCATGTTCAGGACTTTCCTGGATTTAGTGCTGGAAATTTGCCTGCAAGTCCAGGCGGGATGGCAGCTCTGGAGATAAGGATGAAATGAATAAAACACAAACCCAGGTGACATTCAGGGGGAAATATTATAAATGACTTACAATTCATGAGATGTTGTAAGGGTGTTGGGAAAAAGGGAGAAATTGAAGATGGTAATAAGATTTGTAGCTCGGTTGATGGAGATACTAATTGTAGCACTGTCCAAGAGAGAGTCCCTGGATGTAAATTCTTTAAGACACTGGCCTTTTCTCTCTACAGTCCTTGCCAATCACACATTTGTCATATGTGTGTTAATCATAGTAGTGTCCTCTCTTAATTCTGTCATTTTGATTGAAATTTAGATCTTGAAAATATCAGTACAAAACAGTCTCCTGGCAGTTGTATCTTTGCTTGGCACAGTTAGATGGAAATACACAGCAACATCCATCCACATTATGCATGGCAGAGTGAGGACCTCTAAACTATAGGTATTAGTGTTTGTTGGTTTTTAGGTTTTCCTTAATAAGATTGAGATCAAATTTTTAAAGTCCATCTCCCTGAAGTGGTCAATTTGTCCTGACAGTAATGTTTCATGACCTCTGGCAATTGTCTGGACTTGGATCTTTAAACATGTCAAAAATAAATAAATTTCAGGCTACCATTCTTGTGAAATAAACTTTAGATGATGTCATTTAGAGAAAGCTGGGGAAGAAGTAAACAGGTCATTTAAAAAAATTCAAATAAATATTTGATATTTATACTGTTTTTCCAATTCCTGGGTGGTGTGTAAAATTCTCTGATTCTTTTCCAAACCAGCCTGATCGTGCAAGCTGCAGATAAAGGGATACCCAGGCTTTCTGCTACGGCTATCATCCAGATCCAGGTGACTGACATAAATGACAATGCTCCAGTTTTTCTCCCCTCTGAAGCAGTAGAAATTGAAGAAAGTAAGTGTGACCATTAGCAAAAGGAGTTTTGGTTAAGAGGTTTATCCTTGATAATTGTTTACAGTCAGACACTGAATTAAATATGAGTACTTGTACCCAAGAACTCTACAAGCTACATATATATTTTTTTTCATGGATGATCGTAAGTTAAGTATGAAAGGCCAAAGAAGTCAAATGGAAAGTGAGGCTTTGCATTCAGACCAGGAGGAGCTTGCCTCCATCTCCTGACAGGCGTGCCTCTTTAGTTCTTAAGAACTACATCTTCTCCACAAGGAATGTGTGTTACTGACTGTCTAACCCTGCTTCTTCTGTGAGAAGAAGCGATGTTCATAGACCCACTACTTTGTCAGTTTTTGCATAATACTAAAGACAAAACCCGAAGTGAGATGGACGTTGGCTACACAGAGTCATCATTTTCCCCTAGAATGACCTGAACTTCAGCATCCGCCCCACACTCTTGATAGGGGCTGGAATATAAAGGTTTTAAGTGATACGCTGATTTGTCTTAATGGTTTGGATCGGTGGATTATACGATGCTGCCATCATCTGTGAGCCCAAAATTGTTCCCGGCTGTTTTACAGTGGTAGAAGCCAGGCCGGCACTTCCTGGTTGAAGCGGAAGACAGCGGCCAACCCTCACTTGTGGCTCTGCTTTCACTTCTGATTCCAAACTCATCCCTCAGATCTTCCTAACGCTTTATTATACTCACTTTCCAAACAGATTATAACCCCGCCTCTCACAAAAGAATATACTGCAGAAATCTACTTGCCTACAGTTTCTGAAATATGGTCTACAAATAAAAATAATTCACCAGTTTTGCTTCTAACTCCCTTGATATATTTCCCCTTTTTTGTATAGAAAGTACTGTTCTTGAGCACACGCACTGGTGTTAAAACTCAGCAATGTGTCTAGTGTAAATGTAATGTAAGAACCAACTGTGTAAATCAAAACGTACTGAGTGGACTGAAGTGTGGTTGATGCACATCAAAAATGCTCAAGCTTGAAAACTGAAAATGATGAGTCTTATACACAGCGGAGCTATTCTGAATGCTTTGGCACGTTCTTCCCACCTGCGCCTTGGCTGTGTGCTCAAAAGCAGAGTCCCTTTCCCGGCCAGCTGAGGCTGGAGGAATCGTGTGGCGTGTGAGACACTGAGCATGCCGTCTGCATCATGACGTTTTTGCTGAATGATATCAGAGATTTGCTTCTACCACCAGTACTGTGCGGGTTCGCCTTTCTACAGTCCTAGTGATTCAGAGAATCAGATCCAAGAGAAGGTAGAACACCATGCGCCACTCTTAAGTAATTTTACAAAAATAAATGCAAAGATATAAGTAGCTAATTTTAACACCCATATCCAAATACTTTTATTCAAACATAGTTTGCTTTTCAAAACCTTATGTTTTGTAGTAATGTTTCAAATAATAGCCTTCTTCTTATTCACTTCTCCTATGAATACTGCATATGATTTTGATACAGAAATTATATGGTACAAGAAAATGCTGCAGACTGTTTCTTGATCCTAGAATTGTGTTGTAAGCATCTGATGAAAAAAAAGTAATATAAAAAATTGAATTTACCCTAAATTTCCTTAATTCCCTACTCCATGGTAAATTTTCACTTTTATTGGGTTCATAAATTCTTCAGAGTTTTTGTTTAGCTTATAATGAGCTTTGTATGAGAAATCATGCCAAGTCTGGGTGAAGTATATTGGACTTAAAATGAAAATACTTGGAGTGAACTATTAAAGAAATGTCTTTAAAGGGTGGATTCTAACAGAGACTGGCATTGGTCGTGATTGTTTCAGATTCTTTGCCTGGTATGATTGTGTCTCGGGTATCGGTTCATGATGTGGATTTGAATCCAGCTTTTATCTTCAGTTTTGCAAAAGAAGGCAATCCTGGAACCAAGTTTGCTATCGACCAGAACACTGGAATAGTGATCTTGGCTAAAACTTTAGATTTTGAAGAAACCACCACATACAAGCTGCTCATCCAGATTTCTGATTCGGTGTACCACACAGAGGGATCCCTCATCGTCCAAGTATTGGACATCAATGATAATCCACCAGTATTTTCTGAAGATTTCTATCAGGTAAAGAGCTTAAACCACAACCCAAGCTAGAAAGAACAGGAAGTAATGGAAGCCTTCCATCCTTGACTGTCTAATTTGGCCAGAAAGTGTTCACAGTTTTTAGTGCCTGAGTTAATGATACACGTTTTATACTTAATATTGTGGACCCCTTAAGTACATAGAGAACTGAGGTCTCATTCAGTTCAGTTTATCCTGTATGTAGGTCATCATTTTAAAAATGTTTATGGGGTTAGAATTCCGTCATTTATTACAATTGGAACTTGCCTAGCATTTGCAAGGCCACAGAGAAAAGAAGGGAATTGGGATTATCTGCAGTTAATTTGGAAAAATTCTTTCTTTCCTAGGTGTATTTTTGTAGTACAGTGCTTAGCATCTTACAGAAACAAATTATGAGCAAATCTGTAAAGTGGAAATTTTAATTCTTAGGGCACAGTATATGTTTATGGAAGTAAGGACAATGGTAATATCCAGGGAGTTGGAAATGAACTCCAGCGCTCTGGAATGTAGCAAATGCAGGATGGGAAGGTCAGCGCTGGAGGAAAACTGTCCTGAGTGCAGCCCATGAAAGTTTGCTCAAATTATAAAATATACGATGCACAACAATGTAGGGTGGCTCTGTGCCTGTCTTCGGCCATGCAGAAATAATTTAAAGGGAAGGTTTTTGTAATAAAAAGAAAAGGAGCAAAACTTAAAACATTTTCATTTTGTTTTGTTTCTGAATCAGAGAACCTTGATTATAAGTTTTTTGAGATGCTGGAGACACAGTTCCCAGCCCGCACATGGCGGGCAAGTGCTCTGCCGCCTACCTACATGCCTAGCCCTCGCAACTGTACTAATGAATGTGTCTAAGAAAGTCAGGTTGTACTGTGTGGTTTTCGTAGTCAGTATCAATAAAGGGACCTCACATTTTGGGCCTGTCTATGGCAATATGTTTAGTCTATAAGCATAATGTCCTTTTTTTTCCCCCTCAGATCACAATTCCTGAATCAGTACCCCTGGGGTACTCGGTGTTAACCGTATCAGCCACAGACTTAGAAAGCAATGAGAACATTTCTTACAGAATCCTTTCCTCCTCTAAGGAATTCTCCATTGATCCTGTGAATGGTGAGTTATTTATAGTGGCTTTCATGCTTTTAGGTTTGAGTTACAGGGTGAAAACATGAAATAATCCTTTCCAAACACTCTGAAAATAGTCCCTCAGCTCTACCCCTTGGAATTATGAGCGTCACCTTCTCATTTATCTTCATGTCAAACACTCCAGGAACAAATGCCAGTGTTATTTCCCTGCTCCAGCATTTCAGTGACCAGAAAGCAAAAGGTATTGCTAGTAAATATTCAGAAATTTGCAGACCCCAATACAGGGAGTTCATGTGCCCAGCCAAGCCCAACTTGGGCAATTTTCCAAGGAATCAACAAAAATCAGAATGATGTCAACAGGATTAATTCTAGGCTGAAGACTTCACATTACCAGAGTTGGGAAGCTTTTTTTTAGTAAGTACAAATATAAAAATATTCAGAAATAGCACCAACTATTCCATAAAGACAAGAATAATTAGAAAAATAAAAACAATGTAAGCATCCCATTTCTACTAAACATAAAACACAGTGTTCTGTTTTGTTTGATGTCTTCCAAGGCCCTTTGTGTTTTTATCAGAGAACAAGACATTTGTGTTTGTGAAATGTATTCAGGCTTGTGATTCCACATTAGAATAATTCAGCAGAATCCAGGGAAAGCCTAACCCTGAGTGGACATTAAAAGCTAATGTTTTTGCAGACGAGCAGCGGACCAAGGACTGAAGGGTGTGTGGAGGGGACACTGCAGTAAGAATGACGATGTGCTATGCGCATGTACCAAGACCCCATGCTGAATGTAATCATTGTGTGCTTCAAACATGTACTAATAAAAATTTTAAAAATAAAGAAGTAGAAAAACAGCTAATGGTGATAAAAATGAATAATCAGCAAGACAATGTCCAAGCAGCACACAGGCTAATGAAGAACAGGATCTGGGATGTGTCACACTGTGTGGTCCCATCTCTACCCACCGTCGTAGCATTCCCACAAGAGAGCTCATTTAAAAATCAACATCATTATGTCAGGCAGTTTTCTGTTGCTGGGACAAAACACAGACACCGGCAACTTAGGGCTCCTGGCTTCAGGGGTTGTAATACATCAGCTGCTGACTCCCAGGCAGAAGCATCTTGGAAAAAGGGCACAGAGGAGCGGAACTGCTCCGCTCACAGCCGTCAGGAGGTAAGCCCAGGAGAACAGTGCAGCAGAGGAAGAGGCGGGGGGACCAGACAGATTCCCCAAGATCGCACCTCGACATCGCACCCAGACATACCCGGAAATGCACTCTACTAGATGTCTCTCACGCCCACTGAGCTGAAAATCAAGATTAACCATCACAGCGAGGATTATGTGAGAAAATAATAGCCTGAAAATACCACAGTGAGGCTGAGGAGTGTTGTAAGAGAACCAGGAAATTCTTAACCTTGCTACAGAGCCTATGGGTGAATGACAAGTGTGTGACCATCGGCATATCGGTATTTAGTCTCTCCTTCCCCCCACCCCCTTCCCTCCTCCACTTCCTCTTCTTCTGCTCCTCCCCTCAGATAATGTCAGACTCACAACTGCTGCCCTGGCGGCAGCAAATCAGTGCACAAGGTGTCCCTCCAAAAACTCAGTTCTTAGCAACATTTTTGGTCAAAACATGTCACCCACAAGATGTGGGTCTCAATGTTTTTAAAACATTAAATGTTACCATGTTAATTTATTAGTATGTGTAATGACTGTAAAATGTGGCATCTGAATTTCAGCACTGTATTTAGTGTTCTTTCTCAGTGATGGTATTTAAAACACATTTGTCTTAGTAAAATGTTATAGATGCCTATCTATAATAATTATTGATATACTTAATGCAATAAGATGTATTAACTGTATTTTATCAGTGAGAGAAGCATTCACTTGTTGAATTAATCAGAAATTTTAGGAAAGATATCTCTATGATTAGGAAATGCAACTCTACAGTATAATTTCTACTCCTTTTGCTTGACTAGAGTGATTGTCAGCTAATATTTCCAGAATAAATGTCTTTATGCCAGAATATCTCTATACATGCATTTATGGGTAGCCGAACAGGATATATATTTTTCAAACAGCAATATAACTTTTATAACTTTTATAACAACTTTTTAGAAGTTGTAAGAGCACAACTTACTATGCAAAAAATAAAATTCAGAAAAAAATGTGTGGCACAAGTAACCACAGCCAGTATACATATTTCACAAAGTAAATGTCATCAATGTTATTTCTTAACCTTAAATGTTTTAAATGTCATAATTTAAATTTCTGTTTAGATTTATTGTTGGTTGTAACTTAACACATCTAACAAGGAACTAAATGCATTTAGATGCTGGAGCAGCATTTGCTGGCTGAACGGATCATAAGCATTGTCATTTCACAGCAGTGACAAGCTGTGTCTTGTTTTTCAGGCACCATATTTACTGCCAGCCCTGTGTTACTTCTGGATAAAACAGCAGCGGCTCGATTTCTCGTGGAAGCCAGTGATGGTGGAATTCCCGAGCTGAAGGCTCTTATGTTAGTGGAGATACAAGTCCAAGATGAGAACGACTGTGCCCCCGAGTTTACGGTAGGGTACTACAATCTTAGCGTGAGTGAAGACACTCCTGTCGGAAGCACACTTGTCACACTGTCCACCTTTGACCGTGATTGGACCCCTGAAAACACGTATGTTGAATATTCCATCATTAGTGGTGATTCTCAGAACAACTTCCGCGTGGACACTAGTGCCGTTCACTCAGACTCCCCTGGTGGGCAGGCTGGTTATCTCGTGTTACTTCACGGTCTGGACAGAGAGGCAAGGGCCAGCCACAAGCTCGTCATCCTGGCATCTGACCATGGCTGCCCCCCTCTGAGCTCCACGACTGTCATAGCCATGCAAGTGCTTGATGTTGATGACAGCCCACCCCAGTTCAGCAGCCTGGAGTATCACTCCCGTGTCAAGGAAAGCATCCAGCCAGGCAGCCGCATCACCGGGGTCTTGGCGAGCGACAGTGACATGGGTTCGCATGCAGAAATCTTCTACCGCGTTGTCTCCGGAAATGAGAGGGAGCATTTTCACTTAGAAGAAAAGACTGGAGACCTTTATTTGATGAAACCTCTGGATTATGAGGAAACAACGAAATTCACTTTAACCATCCAAGCTTCAGACAAAGATAAGAAACACTTTTCTTTTGCAGCCATGTTCATTAACATCTTAGACGACAATGACCATGAGCCCCAGTTTATGTCTTCCAGCTTGAACTGCGCGGTGCCTGAGAATCTGCCTGCATTCTCCAGCATCTGTTCTGTCAATGCTGTGGATTGTGATGCAGGTCCTTATGGAGAATTGACCTATTCTATTGTGTCCCCCTGTCTGGTCCCTAATGGGGTACCTCCCCATCTGGATCTCTTCAACATCGACCCTTTAACAGGGGACATTCACGCTAAGCAAATCCTTGACTACGAAAGTGTCCAAAAGTACTGTCTCCTAGTGCAGGCCAAAGACAAGGGTGGCTCAGTGGCCTCCTTAGTGGTTTGGGTGGACATTGAAGGGATAGATGAATTCGAGCCCATTTTCACTCAAGATCAGTATTTTTTCAACTTCCTGGAGAAGACTCCAGAAAGACAGCCCATTGGCAGAGTGGAAGCCTCTGATGCAGACGCTGGTGCTGATGGGGTCATACTTTACTCCCTGGCAACTGCTTCTCCTTTCTTTTCAGTAAACAGAACCAATGGAAATATTTACTGGACCAGGTCCTCTCCCTTAATAAGAGGTCAGGTCAGCGAAGGTGACATCTTTGAAATGAAAATCATTGCCCGCAGCCCCAGAGCAGGCTCCAGATCCTCATCGTGCACTGTGTTTGTGAACGTGTCATTGTCCTCGGAGGGAAAACACGTGGTACAGTCCACCCCCAGCTTCCCTGTCAGCCTCTCCGCCTTCTTCATGGTGTTCCTCTTATTTGTCTGCATCCTCACTGTACTGATTTTAAAGCATAAACCAAAAACCACACCACACACTTATGAAGAGAAGAAAAGATCCTCCTCCTTAGATATCCATCTGAAACTGACCAGGGATGCCAGCATGCAGGAGGCCCTGCAGGAGAAGTCCAAGAGCAGGGATGAGGTGGGGCTGACCGGGGCCATGCCTGAGTGGTGGAGCCTCCTAAGCATCATGGAGAAGGATCCTGGCCCCCAGTACTGGCACTCCAACTCCAGCGGCCACTGCTCGGTGGAAGGTGAGACTGCAGAAGACAGGGAAATCCAGAGGATAAACGAGCATCCTTACAGAAAGGACTCTGACTCAGCTCTGAGTGATCGGGGTTCCCGGGTGCCAGACTCAGGCATCCCCAGGGACTCAGACCAGCTCTCTTGCCTGTCTGGGGAAACCGATGTGATGGCCAGCGCTGAAGTGGCAGAAGGTGGCCACACGGTAGAGGGAGGCTATGGGGACGAAGGCTGTAGCACAGTCTATGTTCAAAAGAACATGCTCCCCCAGGCCCTGCAGAGAAAAGAGGCAAAAGAGGGGGTCCTGGCTGACACCAAGAAAGAGTCTGTCTTTGTTTCAGGAGACCAGGAAGCCAGCTGTGCAGCCTTTCCAAGTGCATTAACCTTGGGTCGTGATGTGAGAGGCAGCTCTGCCTGGGGTTCCCTCCTGAGCTGGGAACCCAAGTTCCAGCCTCTTGCCTTGGTATTTAATGATATTGCAAAACTAAAGGATGAGTTTGACATTGCAAAGCATAAGCCTGGCGTTCCAAAACAGAAGAAGTCTTTGGTTTTTCCACCACCTTTGATAACAGCAATAGCCCAGCCTGGGATTAAAGCAGTTCCACCAAGAATGCCAGCCACGGCCCCAGGGCAGGGACTTCAGAAATACCCCAGGCTCCCCCTTCTCCACCACCAAGATTCCCTGGCAGACGCCATGACACCCAGCTTTTCCCCGGACCTCTCCCTGCTGACTCGGCGGACTCCAGCCAGGGCGCCACTGGTGTCCCATGGCCATCTAGTAGTGACACACCTCAGTGGCACACACTGTGAACTGAAAGTGGAAGATGAGGTTGAAATATAAAGTGATTGTGGTGCCAGCTGCCTTGTCACCATCTGTCACCAAAGGCTGAACAAAACATCCTCAGACAAGCTCCTCCACCCTGGGTTCATTCTTACCTAAAAGCCGGGGGTTTTGCAAACCTCTCCATTTGAGTTTCTCAAATTTCTTCCTGCCTTAACCACCAATTATTTCGTATTTTAACCTTTTTGTTTTGCTCTCAAGACTCACATTTGTATATATCAATTAATGTATATTCTGTCGTGTCTGATTTTCCCTATGATTAGATTTCCAAAGGACACCATGAACTTCACAGATGCCAAAACGTTTATATGGAAAAAATGGAAATAAAGTCTAGTGCAGTCTGATATTACTGCTGACTACACCACTGTATTTAAACAAATGAACAAAAATGGTGGCCGAATGGGAAATGAGTTTAGGACAGAAAGTAACAGGGAGGAAATCTGGGCAGATAAATCTTTGTTTTAAGACAAAGCAACAGGCCGAGAGGGGTAGCACATGCCTGTAATCCCAGCATTCGAGAGGCTGAAGCAGAGGTTTGAGGCCAGCCTGAGCTACACAGTGAGACCCTGCCTCAAAAAAAAAAAGAGAGAGAGAGAGAGACAAAGTAGTAGTCTATGGTTTGGGTCTTTAGAAATGCATCTCTCCACTTTCTCTGTTACCACCTGTGAAATTTAAGGATAATTTGAATTTCAAGGTGATATCTTTTGGAAAGCTAAGGAGAAAATAAGAGTAAAATTTGTCTGTACTCTGTGAAGCAAATAAGATAATTGCTCATCATTAAATGGGCTAGAAATGCATGTTCTTGGTAGAGGAACAGGGTCGTGAATAGCCCTGATTCTTACGTGCTCCATCGCCACCTGGGCCTCAGTACCTCGCCTTTTTTCTACAAATAGAATAATGTTTGTCAGTGCTACTTCTTATAACAGGGAACAGGTGCAGAAGTGAAACTTCAAAAATTTAAATCATAGAACGCTCTTCATTTTATTTTCTTTTAGGTATAGTAAATTCGTGTACGGAATAATTTATCCATTCCGTGTCCCTTTAAAGGTTTGTATAGATAAAATTATGTTATTTAGCTAATTATAAATTTCCTAGAATGGTTTTGCAATATATTTTTAGATGAAGATTTTTGTATGTAAATGTTTCTACTATCAACCTTAAGAATGGCCTTGTTCCATTCACTCACGCTCATGTGTGACCCTCACTGCCCTTGGGCGAGGGGTCTGGCAACATGGTGAAGGCAGCTGTTCCTGGTTCAGAAACCCAGAGTGGAGCCGTGCGGAGCGCAAGGGGAGTGCTGGGTCCTCTGAGGATCCGGATGGTGCATCGGAGATACTTTGCCTTTCAGGAGAGCGGAGCGCTTCCAGCTGGGGATGGTCCGGCAGCACCATGACCAGGCTTTGGAGTAAAGGCCTAGAACTGCTGATGTAAAATCCCAAGGGCATCTGAAGACTTTGTTACTAGCAAGGCTGGGCTTACTCTAGGACTGTTTCCTCGGTGTTTCCCTCCTCGCCCCCATGTGTCTCATCTGTGCAGTTCTGTGAGACAATTTCCCATTCCTGAAAAACACTGCAGGTGCAGTGTTTGGTATCTTCTTTAGTAGAAAAATAATCCGGTGGTTTCCTGTGCTGATATAGTCTGTTGCTGTATATCCTTTTTGACTCAAACTGAGGAGTGTTCATACAACCACATTAATAAATGTGTGGAACACGAAGGTTTGGGGACAAGCCTAGAATCGTATGAAAAATCATTTAGATGTACAACATTTAAATATTACAGGACTGATCCATGATGGCTCTTCATGACATTTGGGGAAGACTATTTCATGACTTTTGTTAAAAAAAAAAAAAAAAGAAATCTAGTTACTTCATTGTCTCAATATTTATTATCTCTTTGATTTTGAAAGATTGCTTTGCACAGAGAAAGAAATTCTATACTATTTTCTCAAGTTTTGTGTGAAAGTCTTGTTTTGCAAGAGACAAATTTCTGGAAACTGCTTATAATTTTGTTTCTAATTAAATGGGTTCTTCATTTACTTACGCTTTAAAAAGTTATCCATCTATCGCTTTCCTAAATCACTGGCCTATGATTGATGACTGAACATGACGAACATGATTCTGTGTTTTTGTTAGCCACTTCATAAAAGGAGAAGATGTGAAGTACTTAGAACTCCTTACCAGTATTTAGTGGTCTTTTAATTGATGGCTTTAGTAATACCGGATCCACCACCGCAGTATCACCAAACGACCGCAGTGGGGTTGGGACTAAAAAATGTGAACAGGCTGGTCAAGTGTTTGTAATAAATCATATGTCAGCCCTTTCAACGAGAACACTTTTTTCCTAAGTAAACAATATAATTTGTACAGTTTTCCTTCAAGTTTAATATTAACTTGCCTCATATGTTCTGTGTTACTTTGCTGATCTCTACACCAGCTTTAGCACTCTGGAGGGGGTACAGAACTTGTTAGTGGAAAATCACATTAAGCCTCAGATTCATAAGCTATAAAATAAAAGACAGTTGTCTCTTGTGGAATTTTGGCTGCCTGAAATTCTGGACTTTCTTATTGGCAGCCTTAGAAGTACTGGTGTAAATCAGTACCAAATGAATATCAAAATTCCATGTCCTAGTAGTAATCGTTGGATTGGCTTCCAAAACAGATTCCTGGACAAGTAAAGGGGGAAAAGCTGTATCTTTAGGGATTTGACCGTTTCTGTGTTTTTAAAAATGCAGAAATGCGCCGTACCCCGCTGGCAGCCTCGGAGGTACACTTTCCGTCAGTACAGGTCCGGCAGAAACAGGGCTTTTCTTCTTCTTTTTCCACCATCTCCATCCTCAGCACTTTGCTAACTGTGCTTTTTAGAAATGGAATGGGTAAAAATCATTCATTTCGAAGCTATTTCTATATAGTCGTACACTTTGTCCTTTTTGTTTTCTTTTGCCCAAACATATCTTAAGTTTTGAGATGCAAGATAAAACGATCTAAGATAACAATGCACTTCAAAGTAACGAAACACGTGGAGTGACGCTAGCCTTTGAATTCTCCTGTGATAGTACAGGTAAGCTCCTCGAGTGTGCTGTCACACACAGCGTGTTTTCCTCGAGCGCCATCGCGGGAGGCAGGGAAAGGAAGATCATTGCAGGGCAGGACCCAGATCGGTGAAACTGCAGAGGTCTGCTTAGCATCCACGCCAAGTGTTCCAGGGGAAGTTTTAGCTCTGCAGAGAGATGCAGAGAGGGAAGGTCAGAAGCAAAGAATGCCAGACCAAAGAGAAAGAGAGGATTCTCTCGGAAAAGGAGAATTTTAGGACACAAGGGAAGTGCATGAAGGCAGAGGGCAAGGACTGAAGGTGACCCTACAACGTTCTCCCGTCTTGAGTTGACCCTTTTGAAGAATCTCCCTTCACCTCCTTCCTTTCTGTTTCTTTCCTTTCTGTTCTTCCTCCTCCACCATCTGACGATTTAGATTTATCGGGTACATTTGACCATAAAAATTTGCATTTAGTTTGTCTTTGTTTTTTCAAGGGGGTGGATTTCAGAGAGAACAAGTAGGAATGATTATGTTTTATTTGCTACTCTACCCAAGTTTGCCTTTGAGAATGCCACAGCTTTAGGTAGTTGATTTTTGGACATATAATTTTTAAAAAATAAATAAAAGATCAGAGTCAGTTGGGACAAAATCTGGATCTTAGGACCTGGTCTTTCTTCTGGCAGCTAATCCTTTTTTGAAAGGAGTAATTGCTTGATGGTTATGATTTTATTTTTAAATATCACATTCTGCATAACTTTAAAAGCACAGTACAACACAGGGAATAGTCAAGGCCTTGTTCTCAGTGAGCTGTACTTGAACTCTAATGTCATAAATTCTCTTGATTCCATGTAGATGAAAGAAATGTGTCTATTAGAAACAATTATGGCAATCTTAGAACTATCCAGTCCCAAATGCCTGTAGTATCAAATTATACCTTTAACTTGGTTATAAACCCAGCACTTGGCTAGTTGATGACAATTAGCACTTCCTACTGTTTTAGTCTACATGACTTTGCGCATTTCACCCAACGCATTTGCTAAACCAAAACTGTGAAGTGAGTAATGGAGGGGGCGGCATGCCAAATAAAGAGCAGATGCCGACGCACATCTCTTGAATGAGGAAGCCTTATTTTGGTTAGAAAACTAAATAAAATGGATTCTGTTGCTAGATAGTCAACCCTCAGGGCAAAGGCCTGGTCTCAGCTTGTGCTATGAAGTACAGATGGCTTTTAGAATGAATGAGTATACATGTGATTGGGCATGAAGGGTGCTATGCTACAGCCTTAAATCTATTAGGTGAAAATTCTGACCTAGTTCTGTGATTGTAGCCAATCACAGGCAGAGAGTAAATGTAAATATCTTATTGGAATATTATAGCCAATCTTATAAAAAGCCAGAGGACCAGCACTTTCTCCTGAGCATGGTTTGTTTTCCTCTGTCCTTTTGTCATAATATGCATGTACGTTTCTTGAACTTTAGATACAACAGAAAAATCTATGTCTTTCAAAAATATTATTTGAGAGAGTAGCACGACATGGCCAAGCATACTGGTTTAATTTCAGATCTCATAATAAAACAGAACTGCCCTGTGGTTAGCAAAAGCTGTATCAGCATGAGAATGATGATCCAGCTCAATGGATACACCCAGAATGTTCACATGAAAATGCGTTAAAATGTAAGGTAAAAGCAATGTGAGGGAATTCTGAGACATATTCTGTATGTGCACACACTTAGTCTTTGTTACCAGTAGTATTTTAAACAAGTACAGATTATTTAACAAATTCATGCTGGGGAATTGGAGGAGGCAGGACACATGAAGTTATTCTTCCTCACACAATTAAAAAAATGAACTCTAGCTGGACTGATAAATAAGAGTTAAAGCCATATACACTAGGCAAAAAAAACCACAATAAAGATGAGAAAGAGCTTTTTTACATATAAAAGTAAAGTTGGAATGATGGATTTGAAATTATGGTAATTGAAAGTACCGTAACAAGTAATAAAAAATAACTATTCGGAAATATATAGATTTCAGCAATATTCACTTAGTTCCTATTGTGGACCAGGCATGCATTGGGCTCTGAAGATACAGGAATACGCAGGACAGATTAAGCTACAAATTCAAAATGCTTCCATTTTATTGAGGAAGATGATAAAAATACGCTTTTATGAAACCGGACAAAGAGAAATGAATGACAATGTATTCTCCCCAGGGTTGTGGGACAATACAGCAGTGCTGTCTAGATGAACTCCTTAGGGGCAGTGACTCTGGTCTGGTGCTGTTTGAACTGAGTGAAGTCTTGGATGCAGACGTCTGAGGGAAAGCGCTAAAGGCATGCGTGTCAGCCAGTGCAGGGGCTCTGGAGGAGGAGCCATCAGAGTGTTAGGAAAACTGTAAGTCCATCACCTAGAACCACGCGTGAGAGGAACAGGAGGAGCAAATGAGCTCGTGGAGTTTCACGTCTCAACTAGATTTCGGAGTGTGAAGGGTTTCATAGGCGATGGTAAAAGGCTTCAAATTTTCTTCCAAGGCTGATGGAAAACCACAGGTAGCTTTTGTATAGAATTATGTCCATAGCTCCCTTATACTTTTAAAGGGTAACCAGCTATAGTCCAAAGCAGAGGTGAGGAGAGTTAGTGCAGTAATAAGACTCCAGTGTACAGCTCCTGCAGGAATCCTAGCTCGTGACGATTGCAGCTTGGGCTGCTACAGTTGAAAGAGATCAGAGTCAGGATCTACACCAGAGACAGAGCTGCAAGTTCTTGATAATGGATTAGATGGGGTTTAGAGAGACTTGGACATCAGCCTGGGGTTGGAGAGAAAGAGTCATTGAAATATGGATAGTATTTCAAGCCATGGTATTGGATGACTGGAGGATACCATTAGGGAGTAAGTGTAGACAGAGGAAAAGATGATCCCTGACTGACTGCTGGGTCACAAACAAGTCGAAAAGGAAGGGAGGATTGAGCAACTAATTCCCAGACTAAAATAGACTGTGAAGTAAGATAGAAATGACACATAAAACAGTGTACAAAAGTCCAACAAAAAAGGTATATTTCTCCCTCTTCCTCCCTCCCTCCCTCACTCTCTGTGAGTAAAGCATATGACGCTAGGAATGTGCAAGACCTCTAGGAACGTTCCTAAAGAATCAGCTGAAGAATGAGTTTTCTGGGGCCAGGGATTTAGCCCAGAGGCTCAAGCGCTTGCCTGGTAAGTGCGAGGTCAATCCCTGGTACCAAAAAAAAAAAAAAAAAAAAAAAAGATTGAGTTTCCCACGACGGAGAAATACTGGCAAAGGTTCACCAAATGGACATTAAGATATTTAATGAAGCTGACGGTGGGTAGAAAGATGATATAATAGTACATAAAAAATATATGCCCTGATAAGACAAGTAAGTTATAACTACAAAAGTAGAAGAAAGGAAGAGTCTAATGGAAACAGAATGCTTGGCTGTAGGTGTTGTCTGGGATTAAGAGGTATTACTTCAGATTAGAAAGGAGAAATTAGAACAAATATATTAAAAGCAAAAACAATTATTAATAAGTTATAGAAAACAAAAACTCCAACAGAGTTTATGAAAAGGTAAATCTGGTTCTTTAAAAATCAATTAAATCAATTAAATATAAGAAAATACACAATAAAATACAGCATACAAAAAAATGAAGACTTTGACCACCATCAAAAGAAAGAAATGTACACCAAAAAAGGTTTTGACTCATCTCTTTTTAAATTAATTTGAACTATTAAAAGAAAGAAATAATTTTCTGGGAAAATTTCATTCACCAAAACTGACCCCAATGGACAGAATCTAAGCAGATCAAATTTAAAAAAAGAAATAAAGGTATAAAAAAGTTGCCCACAGATTGTTTCATGTGGAAATTTTAGCAAATCTTCAAAGATTAGATACTCCAAATGCAATTTAAGCTACCTAAACTAATATTTCCAAAGCATGGGAAATATTCTTTTTATATGCTGAATATAGAATCCATGCCAAAACCTAAAATAATACATCATAACATGGGTGATTTCAGTTTTGAAATACAAAGATGATTCACTATTAAGAAACTCATCAATATAATTCATGTTAGTGGAGCTATGGGGAGAAAGTATGAAAGTTTTCTTTAATGGCAAAAAGGCAGTTAAAAAAATTCAACATTCATTCATATAAAAAGCACCCTGTCATTAGTGGACAATTCCTTAAAATCTTTCACTCCAAAGCCAGGTCATCCCCAATAGAGCTACTCAAAACTTTGCCACAAAACCCAAGAACAAAAACTGATTGTATCTTCATCAATACTTGATGCCATATTATACAAATCACTTCATACAATTCAACAAGATAACAACTAGAAACATAAGAATTTGAAGAATGAAGCGAAACCACTTTATTATATAGTATTACTCCTGAAAAACTCAAAATATTGAGACACTCTTAGAAACAATAATTCAGTAAGGTTGTAAGGTAAAATTATGCAAAATTATATCGATCAATACCTATCACATTTATGAGCAATAATCAGAAGATGAAGGAGCGATAACTCCACTGATAATATAAAAAACATAACAAAAAGTGCTTAATCTCTTTAGGAAAATTATAACTTCTAAAAGGTGAAAATTAAATATATTTTTCAATAGAAAGATAATGTTAAAAAGAATTTAATTATCATGCTAAAAAGAATTCAATTATTCTGATGTAAACTTACAAGTTTAACCTGATCCCAATATAAGTTCCATGTTTTTCTGTAGCGAAATAATTTGATTATAGTATTCATTTGAAGGAACAAGGAAGAATCGCTAAGGAATAGTGGAAAATACATTATGAGTGTACATGCAAATTCACAGGTATGCATTAAACTTAATAGATAAAAAGTCATAAATAGGATGATGTTAGTGTGTAATTAGACGACTAATAAAACAGAATACAAAACCCAGAGGTCGAGTCAAGCCTTCTTGCGACAATTGTTGCTTGCTATATACTAACCTTCCTACTGAGGTAAGGACAGAAATGCTACAATAGTGTGGGGAACATGGAGAAAAACAGTTTTATGCATGTGTATGTGAGGCATAAAATAGCCGCCATCCTGGAGAGACCAGAAACAGAGACATAGGACAATTCTATTTGTCTCTAACCCCCTAGAGGGTGAGCAGCAAATGTCAACTGCAAGGCTGAGAAACTAAACAGAACTACTGCCAGTTTTGGGGGAACAAAAATTAGAGTCAAGGGCTCACCAAAGTCAGGCCCTCTCACAAATGCATCAGCTTATAAATCGGAAGTTCCACAAAGGAATAAACATAAACCAGAGAGACTGCTTTCACAAAGCAGGCAGCCAAGTTCTCAATAAAATCAATTACATGTTTGAGTATGATATGTTCCTACTCTTACTGCCTTGCCAAAAGTAAAATTTAGTTCCCTATAGAGAAAAAAACTCATAGCATTGATTTTTCATAACAATACCCAGCATTTAATCCCGAATTGCTAAACATATTGTGGACCAAAGCTAAAAGAAAAAAATAATAAAAACAGACATACAGTAGTTTTATATATTGTCAGTATCTCACATTTTAAAATTATACACCATAAAAAAAACAAAGCAAAAAAATTACGCACCACAATGAAAAGCCTCAGAAAGAAACTGGACACTATTTTTAAAAGGTTAAAAGGAAATTTTAAAACTACAGAATACACTGCCACCTCAAATATACTAAAAGACCTATAACAAAAAACGTAATAATAAATGATACAGACGATGTAGAGAAATTGAAATTCTTATGTATTGCTGATAAAATCCAAAGTGGTACAGAATATATGGAAACTCTCTAGGAGTTCCCCAAAAAGTTGAACACTGAGTTATTTTATCCACAAATTTTGTGCTTAGGCACATACTCAAGAAAAACAAAAGTTGTGTGAACCCAGAAACTTGAACATAAACGTTCATAGCAGCATTATTCATAGTAATTAAAAGTAAAAATTTAAATGGCAATTAACTGATAAGTAGATGAACCAAATATGGATTTATGAGCCTTAGGACTAGGGGACTTGTAGGGAGGATGGGGAATACCTCTAATGGATATGGGGTTTCTTTTTGGTGGTAAAAATTCTTAAAGTTAATTGTGGCAATGGTTGGCGAACTGTAAATGCACTAAAAAGTAATGAACTTTATACTTCTAGGAGATGCACTGTGTGGTAGGTAAATTAGATCTCAATAAAACCTTTAAAATATAATAACAAATTGAGAGCTCAGTAAATGTGTTTGAATCAAATTAGACATAGATAAGCAGAAGATTAGTAAGTTAGAAGATATATAAAAAGAAAATGTGTAGGCTAAAATATGGAGAAATGTTTGAAGCTCCTGAAAAGAGAAAAAAAGATTAGAACAAGGTAAAACATGCATAATTGGAATCACAAAGAATGGAGATAAAGAGCCAGAAGCAATATTTGAAAAGATGTCACCTGAGAATCTTCCAAAACTGATATTAAATCACAATTCTAAAAGTGCTACAAGTACCAGACAGGATTAAAAAAACAAAAAACCTACAACCAAGCACATCATGAGAAAATGGCTATAAAACAAAACAGAAAGAAGTTTTAAAAGGCATTGAAAGAGCAATGATATACTGTCTTGGAAGTACCAACTGCATGTGGAAATACAGTATATCAGAGTTACCCCATTAAGTTAAGGAAGAAAGGAAGAGCATTTCTTAGCAAAAGAGACTGGAATAACTGGGGAACTATATGGAAAAATGAGGTTAAACTGAGGTACTTGTCATACCAATCGCCAGGATAAACTATACTAGAAGAAAGCCTGAGTGCATAATTTCGTAAACTGAGAATGAGAAAATCTTCTCCAACAAGGTTCAAAATCCAGGAGCAATAGGAGAAGTAAGTGATAGATGTGATTAACAAGCACTGCACCTGGTAAAACATTTCTCCCCAAATCCCAATCAAGGTCCCGGGAGAGTGAATTCTCTGGCCATGTGTCAACCTTGTAGTGAGATAGGTTGGGCCAGGTAACTGGCAAGAAATTGGTGGAGAAAAGTCTCTTCCTGAAAGGAGCAGATGTCTGTCACTGCTGCGTTATGAATAGGATGTTTTTTCACTTTGCATGACCACTTTGTAGGTGTGCCCTTCAGCTGAGCCATGCTCACCATGTTTAAGCGCTATCTTAGACAGTAGAGTTTGCTTGAAAATACGAAGCAAAAGGTTAAACCCTTACAGCGTTAGTTATTGAATCTTCATGTGGTCTTTAAACTTGCCGTTTTATTTTTAATGACCTTATTTATTTTCATGTCCGCTTTCGAGGTGTCATTATTTTTCTCTTGCACTAACACAATGGAAATTATTTACCTGTCCTTGGGAGGTAAAGGTCATCATCAACAATGAGTCAAAGGCACGTACATGAACTTTGATTACTTTAAAATTTTACTTTTTCTAATTTAATTTATCTAAAAGCATAATTTCTATATCTTATCTGAAAGTTCAGGAGAATCCTTATACTGTATCCTCATCATGGAACATATATGTGGTTAATTTTGAGAAATGAACAAAGTGAAGAAAATGAAAATACAAGGCTTCAGAGTATTGTCAGATTATATGTCATATAAAAGGAAACTATATTAACTTCTGTGAACTTAAGTAGTAGCTAAATTTTATTGAATATTGACTATGTGCCAAGTATTGTACTACATGTTTTATGTGTAGTATGTATTTTTTTAGCCTTCAGAATAACTCTTCAGGGTAGATGCTAATATGGTCCCATTCTACATGGTTTAAAAAACTGATAATTGATGGGGCATGAAATCTGACCAGTCAAGCGACTGGGAGCTCTTCTTTTAACTCTTTGTTGCACTGCTTCGCTCTTGAAAGTCCTTAAGAATATCTATTTTTTTAACTGATAAGCTTACACTGATCTTATTCTTAAAATTTTTAATATGTGAATATTATGTTCAACAAGTGGCAGATATGCTACATGGAAATTCAAGTACTATTTTTTGTTTCAGACTCTGTAGTCCTTATATTACATAATTGAATAATTATTCTACAGACACATGAGTACAATTTTTCTGCTTCTCACCTTGTCTGACTTTAAAAATAAAAGATAGAAAAAACAGAACTCAAGACACTCCAGGCCAAAATATCTCTGAAGATTCATATATGTCTTGAATGTCCAAACAAATAACAAGAGATAAAATGATTTAACGCAAAATAAAAGCTGAAATAATCAAGTTTAAAAATAAGATAATCATCTGCAAAATCTACTAAAATTTTTAAATTTGTCTTTGCTTTTTGGTGCTGGAGGTTGACACAAGCACTTTGTACATGCTAAGCTCATAAACTCTATCTCCAGTCCAAGCTGAGGAGATATCATCCTACAAATTCGTTTAATTTCTTTTCTACGTACATACTCCACGGGAAAACCTCCCAGGATATTCAACAACAAACAAACAGAAAAACTCAGTGGCTGAACTTTGGGCCTGCTCTGCTCCTAGAAATGGGCATCACTGGACACGGGAGTCCTGCGGTCAGGAAGGGAAGGACGCACAGGTTCTGGTTCCTGAGAGACATCACTAGGTGAAGTGTTTATAGCCGGGAGCAGAGGCGGGTCACTGAGTTCCCTCTTTCTCAAGAAAGGATGGAAAAAGTTAGGCTCTTTACAACCTGTGACTGTGAGAACCTGAAGAATAATTACTTGATCTCATGAAGAAGAATTAAACCAAAAAATGTGCCCATAATTAGTAATTATCCCAGCATTACTACTGATCATGCCAGCTTTCCTGAGAGACATGAGATTTTGAAAGTCATGGTACAACCTGGTTCTGGGATTAGCTTTAGGATTCCCATGAATGTCAGGAGTAACAGAAGAATCACTTTTTATTACTCTTTTCAAGTTTCCCTGTTTGCTTGTTCTTGTATATAATACAATAAAACCAGACAAAAAGAAAAGAGGTACACAGAGTAGAATGGAAGAAATGAAAGTCTTTGTGTGCAGATAATGTAATTGTTTACACAGTGATTCCCCACGTAAGCTAGTGACGCTAATAGAGAAATCATGAGGTTTGTGAACACAAGATCAGCGTCAGATACCATTAGCATCCCCAGCGCCGTCGTGTGGAAAACAAGACGCAGCAGGAGGAAAGCGCGTCAGCTCATCCGCCTTAACGGTGAGGATTAACATGCATGCGAGGATAAATCTAAAAACGCTTCGAGGAAATCTGGTAGAATTTTAAAGCATCATTTCAGAAAACCACACACAAGCACAGTGACATAGGAGAAAGAAATATTCAATAACTTAAAGGTAACAATTCTCTGTGAGTTAACATACATACTCAATGCAAGTCAATCAGTAAGGCAATGTCGTTATTTGCAGTGTTGGACAATAACGTTTAAAAATAGAGGAGAGCAAAGAGCCTCTGATAATGAAGACAACACTGGAGATGAGGTGAAAGGACCTTACCAGATATGGGAGAAATCAGAGGAGCCTGGAATAGGTACGTGTGTGAAAACTTGGTGTGGAGATTGCTGAGAAAACAAGGAGAGGATGGACAATTTAACACACAGCACTGAATCAATTAGTTCTTGGTATAGAAGTGAAAGCGGAGCTCTTCCTCACATACCCAAATGAAAGTGAAAAATTACAATTTTGAAATTGAAAAGAAAATTTATGAATCAAACCAGGAAAAACCATTAAACAAGGTGTAAACTATGCAAACAAAAGAAAAGACTGATAGATACAATTACCTCAAAATTCAGAAAAAGTGTTGAGATAAAGACACCACATCAACAAAGTTACCAAAGAATTCATAATGTGGAAGGTATTTGCAAATAAGTATCATGGAAAAAAATTAATCTGCATGACTTACAACAAGTTAATAAGAAAGTAATAGCTTAATAGAAAATGGACAAAGCGAAGTTACAGGAAAGGAAGTCTGCGTGATTAATAAGCATACTCATGCTTAATGAGGTATACTATTGCAGATCTATCAAACTGACCAAAATACAGAAATCTGACATTACTAAATGTTGACAAAATTGTAGAGAATCAGAATTTCTTTTTTCCTGAAGTACCGAAGAGCAAGCCCAAAGCCTCGCCGAAGCCAGACAAATGCTGCAGCCCTGAGCTACATCCCCAGCCCTTCTCATTTGTATTTTTCTAACAGGATCTTGCTAAGTTGCCCAGACTGGCCTGAAACTTGTGATCTTCCTGTCTCAGCCTCCCAAACTGCTGAGATTACAAGCGCAGCCATAAAGAATTTACATATCTTTGTTTTTCATCTTTTAAACCTCTGTTAATGGTATAGCGTCATAATATATTACTCTGTAATATGATATTTTTAATACTCATGTATGTTGATATAAGTAGTCTAGTTCATTTTATTTAACTTACTGTATTGAAGAAATAATCTAACTGTCCCTCCAAAGGATATATATATATATATATGGAGAGAGAGAGGTAGTTAGTATAAACATAAGCCTCAGAATAATAGACAAATTCATAGCGGCACTTACTTTAGGATGAGAAGTACATGAGGCTTTCGAATATGCTAATATTTCACTTGGACAAGTCTGAAACCAATCTGGCAAAATATCCAGTTTCCCAAAGCTGGGTTGTTGATAATATTGTAAAATTAAGACTATATAACACTGATTGCGTACTTGGCTGCACCTCTAACCGAGAGAAAGAAGCCTTTTTCTTCTAACAGAGAGTGTTTTCTCTGTGCGAACCGTGGCGGTGGATCGCTAAGTACTCGAGGGCTGTGGAAAATGTTTGAGGCAGCGTCCTCTGCTGGGAACCTTTCTTTTCTTTCGTATTACAAAGAACCCCGGTAGTGTGAATGCAGTCATGCAGTGCTGCCTGGCTGGGGTGAACCGCAGAACCCGAGAACCATGGGCTTTTTTAAAACAGGCATTTCCATTCCGAGCTAAAAATCCCTTGTGTCTCTGATGAATGTGATGTGGCATTTTCTGATTGGCAAGTGACCCAGAGAAAGCAGACGGGGAGTGCTCGCGTCACAGGCCAACTTCATAATTAGTGTAGCTTTGTTTGTGCCTTAATTGCACTGGTTGGAAGCTGAGTCCTTGATTTCCCAATCAGGCCTGCATTTTTACTTGGCTACATAAAAACGAGTAAGAAGAGGTCTCCAGAGCAACGTACGCTGGGGAGAACTGTTCGGCTGGAATAGCAATAGGATGTTGATCCTGTTTTTTAGCCCGTATTCCTCCCAGGAAAATCCTGAGCCTTCACACTATCTGGGCGTTGAAAGGGCTTGTCTTTCCAGCTAAGTGCTGCTCATCTGAGCCCCCTCCCTGAGCTTCCTTGCCTTCTCCTTAAACGAACTAATGTAGGTGCCTAACTCCTTCGCAGGTCTCTAAGTACACAGACACAGTGTGCTAACCCAATCACGACGGAGACTATTAGACAGTTCAAAACTCATGCTGAGAACTGTTCTACCCATGTGAGACAGCAGTCCTGGCAGCAGGGACAGGGAAACCTAGTTTTAGAGTCAAAGGTGTAGAGTGTGACGTCCGTTTCCTTTAAAGGCGCATGAGGCTTCCTCCCTGGAGAGGTAAGTGGGAGGGAGAATATGACATTGCTCGTGGCCGACTTGAGTTTCTAACAAAGACAAAACCAGAACAAGCCCACACTCAGTGTCTGCTGAGCAGTGGGTTCCCAGCGTACCCCTGATGCTTCCCAGAGAGTGGTCACGGCCTGATGACTGTGCAGGGCTGGGCAGAGGAAGAGCCGTCCTCAGCCTCGCTCTTCCGGCTCAGCACACCAGTCCGGGCATGGAGAAAACTTGGTTCCACTGGAGAGCAAGTGGCTTCCAGCGCCACTGAGCTCAGAGACCCATTCCGCTGCTAAATGTTTCTACAAACAGCGCCTGTGCTACTGGTGGACAAAGAGGCTGACGGAGATCCATAGCCCAGGTGTGGCTTTGGGAGAAGTCAGACAGAGACGGGTTCTTGGCATTTCTGCTCCAACTAGAGGTGACAGTACATTTTATGACCTCACATATTAAAGAAGTCCACAAAAATTCATTTTCCTGGGACCTTTCTCTCTGTAGCCCCAAATGATACCCATCTCAGGATGGACTAGGATAGTGCCCTAGAAATGAAATATTGCTTGGCTCCCCGTATCTTTAGCTTTCAAAATTATTTCTGTAAACCGAGAATGCACCAAAAGGTGCACAGAAGCTTGAGCTGAAAGTCTGGATCCATGCTTTGTGACACCTTTCGACACTGCTGGGTCACCTTCTTTCCCTCCCTTACCTTTCCATCCCCTCGACAGCAGCCCTAACTTTCTGCCTCCTAAATGCTCTCTTCTAAGAATTAAGTAGGTAGTTTTGAGACAAAGAAATAAATAAATAAAATAAATAGAAAACAAGTGATAAACAGCAGAAGCTTCTGCATTCTCGGGAAGATAGGAAAATCAGATAATGTGGGTTAAGCATTCAGTTACCTGGAATGATGAGGAGCTGTAGGAGAAAAGAGAGTTCATCTCTGTACTCTTGAGAAATGTGCTGTCACGGGACAAGCTGGTTTGATAATGTAAGTATCTGAAAAGTACCAATTCTCTAAAATGGTGCCATAAAGTATATGAAAATGTATAAAATTTTCCTTAATTGAGCCACAAATTAATGCATCAGAATTCAGACAAATGTGGTCCTTCTGGATATCTGAGAAACCCGGCAAGTTTGTTGGTCACTGGAATGACTGGGCTGCCCCAGGGGCTCCTGTCAGGGAGTTTCCGGAGGAGGTCCATGCCAGAGCCAGCGCACTGAGTGGAGAAGATCCTTCCTCAGCGCGACCAGGCACCCTTCAATGTGCTGGGGCCCAGCTGCAGCCCGGGTGCTCTGCCCTGCCCTGGGACACCCAAGCTCCGGGCTCTCCAGGACTCCCTCCGCCGCCCTCTTCCCTCAGCCCTCAGTCACTGGAGCCTCTGCCTGGGTGCTGTGCCATCAGATTCCTTAGTTCTGAGCCCTTCAGACTTGGACCGAGCTATGCCATCCACTTTCCTGTCGTCCCTCCTTGCAGAAGGCTATCGTGGGACTTCTCCATGATAGTGAGCTAATCCTACTAGTCTTTTTTTCTTTACATCGCTCTAAATATCCTATCAGTTCTGACTCTGGAGAATGCTTACCAAAACAAGTCCCTCTCCCCATGACTGAAAAGAATTCCTAAAAATCCCATTTCATTTTTAGAAATCTCTTAAACCTGGTCCTCTGCAGATTACTCTGCTTATTCTCCAATTCTAGGAGATACAGAATTCCATATTATGACACATCAAAATTGAGTAATTTTATTTCTACAGGACCACCATGGAAAAGATCCTCACGCACCACGCAAGCAATCCATGGATTCATCGATCCCGGGTCGGTCCGCACCTCCCATGTGCAGCTCTCCCCTTTATGTTGCCTGGGTTCCAGGACAATATGCAAACTCTGCTAAGTTCCAGCTTCACAGGCTTGGAGATAAACCTGTGGCCATTGTTTTCCACCAAATAAAGGAGTCTCAGCCTCTTGGCTGCACTCAGTGATACGTGGACCAGCTGAGCATTCTAGAATATCGCTAAATAGGCTCTCTAGGAAGTTAGAGACACTGTTCTGCCCACGGCAGCCATTAGCTGTCTTTGGCTGTTGAGTTTTAGAAATAGTGACCAGTATGACTAAGGAACTACTTTTCAAATTGTGCTAGATTCATGATGTTGATGATTTAAGCTTATTTTAAAATCCCAAAATAATGACAATAGCGCTCATTACTACCAGTGTTGATTGAGGGGACAACTAGAAATAATGAGTTAGTTTATTGACTTCCGTTTTCCTCCTATAAGAGGATACTAGGTAACGATCTAAAACTGTCATCTGTTAGGGATGACGGTGACAATATGTGGAAATTCTTACCGATAAACTGCACTATAAACAGAGAGCACTGTGTACCCGGACTTGCTTATGAGCTTTGTAATCCTGGCCAGTCCCTAAACTGCTGCTCCTCACACCCTCAGTAGTAAGACTGGAGCGTTAGTAATGACAATCGATAACTTCGTGAGGTTATTAATCCGTGTAAAAGATTTAGGACAGTGCCTCACTTACCACATATGAAGAGTTTCCTTATGTTATATTGGTCATACTCCATGTTACTCTTTCTTCATTGTTGCATTTCTTTTTTGTAATGATTAAATTCTATTTTGTGAATCAAAAAATATTCCCCGTGTGGTTTTGTGTGTTTAGAAAAAAACATACAATTAAACTAATGTGTCCCACGAATCTTAGCTGTTATCCTCTTTAAAGAGGCATTGACCTCAAGTTCACAAGTGAAGAAAGCTTGACATCTCTACGAAGCCTGGCACCTTGTATGCCTGATTTCTTTCTCTCAAAGGACTCCAGTCCCTGCAGAAGCAAGTGATGTCTGTGGAGCCTAAGGAAGTCTGACAATTAACGAACATCAAGTGACCTCTTACCAAAAGACTCTCAATGGTAATGGTCAATTAGTTTTTCAAAGGACTGATGATAGAATTTTTCCACATCTGGTTCAGTATAAGCACTCCATTAAAACGTTTTCACAGCAAACACCTTTCACTGAGGGAAAGCTCTGCCTTAGATTTAATCCATTTCCATAAGCTACAGACAGGCAGCCAGAGATAGAAGGAAAAATTAAATGGGGTTGCAAATTCCTCAAGAAATATTCATTGTTGAAATATGATCAAAAATTAATCTTCTGTAATTTGAAACTCAAAAGTATTTTTTAAATATTGCTTTAAAAAAGTTTCAAATAGAAAAGTGAAAAATAGAAAAAAACTCACAATTCAAAAAAATTATTTTGTTCATATTTTCTCAACTTTTGTCTCCCCTCATTTTCCACCTCCAAAATATTACTATCAAAAACCTTTGTCTGGACTTGTGGCAGGACACTTACCTAGCATGGGTAAGACCCTGGGGTAGATTGCCAACACTGCAAAATCAAAGACACAAACAAGCAAACAAACATATATCTGTATTAGAAAATAAGCAAAGAATACTACGGAATTCAATAAAGCTGTCATTAGAAACAGCTACAAATTCTAGGGAAAAAATCTAATTTATGAAAAGATGTCTTTTTAGGAAATTTTTTTTTTCTTTTTAGGAACTTTTAAGACATTTATCTACTCTTTATCCACTGGAGAAAATTACTTCTGTTTGGTAGTCCTTAGAATGAAATTAGCAGTTTACCTGTCTCTATGTATCTCTCTCTTTCTGCCCTCTACCCTTCTCTTTTCTTCTTATTTTTAACTCCTTCCCCCCTTTTTTTCCATCCAGGGAGCTCCCTAAAAGGAACATTGATTGGGATGAGAGGCAACTTGGATCTTATTCCTTTCCTCTGCCCTCAGGGCCTTTCAACTGGTTCCACAACTTTAAATGATTGGCAATGTGATGATCTCCAAGATCCCTCCCGGTGCTGACATTCTGTAAACTTACTCTTTTTAAAAGACTTCTTAGTTAGCTGTACTTTATTAGCTAATATGAGAATCATTTATATTTGTCCTTGCAGTGCTGTTTTTCTCTTGGAACCAGGTCTATATACCGTGGAGCCCAACCCACTCAATTACCAATCCCTTATTTTGGATTTTCTCTCCCTAAGGTTCCATTGCCTCTTAGCGCAATGGACCTTCGTGCCCACAAGAGGAGCAGTGACCCAGGTGGGGATGACTAGGGGTTGGTCTAAATGACTTCTGTGAGACTCAGCTGCCCAGAATGGTGAGTGAGACTAAATGGTATTTTAATATCAACAACTAATTATTTTAACAAATGATTGTTATAAAATTATGTATAGTGTTTAATATTTTTCGGTGTCAAATGCCTGGTATAAGGTATAAGAAATTGCAACAAAAAATGAATAAATAAATAAATAAATAAATAAAGCTGCCTGTTTTGCACAAGTGGACCTGAGGGTGCTTTGGAAATCTGCAAACACCCAGAGGCAGTCAGAGAAGTTGAGGGACCCAGTCAAGTCCCAGGTACAGACAAAAAGAGAGCCTCGTACAGCGACATCCTGGCTCCCAGCTCAGTGTCACCCTAGCCTTCGGTGGGGGGACACCCCCCTCCTGTGACTTGTACCATTTCCTGGGACGAGGATCCTGTCTGGCTTCCCCGCAGTCAGCCCAGGTCTTGCACGCTGGCTGCCCTGCCTCCATGGAGCTCCTGTCCTCAGATGCTCTCCGGAAGTCTTCAATGGCTGTGAGATCTGTCCTGGGGCTCACAGGGTGATGGCTTGCTAGCAAGTGCTGCCACGTCCCAGGAACCTGGATAACTATGTTCTCGCTTTGCCTCAACCTTGCCACTGCTGCGGCAACCCTCACTCTGAGGCCCTGGTCCAGCACTGTCTGATGCTGGCATCTGTGCCACTGTGAGAAGAGTGTGAATAGCAACCACCATAGCTCCACAAATTCTAAGTGGCATCTGTGGATGCCTAGCCTTGACCTAGGATTTAAGGTACAGTCAAAAAAGGGGCCAAGGGTGTAGTTCAGTGGTAGAATTCCCCTGATCTGGGTTCAATCTCCAGCACTGCAAGAAAACAGACAAACAAATAAGCAAGGAGTTGGGTGTTAGGGCCAGGGCTGTCTGTGGCTGTGGAGTCATCAGAGGCCTCTGAAAACCTGTGTCTTTTCTGGACATTTTCAACTTTAGGCCCTGTCCTGGTTTTTTAGGCTTTGCATGTTTATTTTTTTGTTTGTTTGTTTTTGTGCCCATTCAGCTTCTTTTCTTGAGAACACAGCACACGCTGTCAGTTTAACAAATGTGACTCAATGATAATGAAATTGGAGACTTTTCTGACTTTGAAGAATATTCCACTGTTAAGTGAAGACATTGTCATCTTTGTGTCTTTTTCATCTGTCTCCCTTTATGGAAAGCACTCATAACAGTAAACTCATGTTACACGATTAAAATGTTGTAAGTCATTTGATATATTGTCCCCAGATGGGATATGTAAAAAGAGATGTTTGCCCACAAATCCTCCAAAACTTAGCAAGTGGATAGGAAGAGCAGTTTGCCAATTCTCTGGATGCAGCACAGTTTGCCAATTCTCTTATTCAGTTCATGTGCTTGCAAAGCAGTTCTGTATCTCATTTGTTTTTATATTACCCCACGAAGAATTGACAAATGAGTTATAAATGTCTTACTTTACACGGGCCCTGATTAAGAGAAGGTGAGGCCAGAGACCTCCCAGGAACAACAGGTTTGTCGGCGCCAGTGTTGAATCCAGGATCCAGAAGTCTGGTGCAGATAGGGTGTGTGTGTCTGTGTGTGTACGTGTGTGTGATTTCGAGATCTTCCCAAATCTTCTTCCAGACCTTCCTGGTCTTTCTTCTCTCTACTCCATGCACAGAATGGTTTCTTGAGCCCATCATGTAGTCATCCAGCCAACAATGTTCTTTCATTTTTTCCTGCATTTCCTGCCCACTTCCATGCCTTTCCTCAAGAGCACGACTGTTGGGCCCCTCCCCATTCCTCTGAGAGAGCTCTGAGGTGGAGCACCTGGTGATGAGGACTCTGTTCCCAAGGTCACTCTCAGGGAATCTGGAAGGGGACTGGGAAATTGGACCTGGAATACCTTTCTGGGCAGGGGAACTCAGCCCAGCACAGTTACTACAGAGTAGTCATAATAAAGTAGTGGAAAGACAAAATCCTACCTATAGGGAGAGGACCCAGCAAGGCCCAGTGGGAGCTCACCTAGGCGGCACCACTGTGCTCCCTCGGGCCTGCCCAGAACATCAGCACACAGACCCTCCCGGCACCTCCCTCCTGCACGTGTGCCTCGCTCCACAGCTCCCCGTCCTCAGAGGCCACAGGGGAGGGGTGAGGAGAGGAAAAGCACAACACAGATCTGGCTCTAGCACAGGACAGCTTCCGGAAAGGGAAAAACTTGGATTGTTCACAGGAAGTATTAAGGTGAAAGAAGGATTAATGGAGCTAATTATGGTCTTCAAAGAAATGAAAGTAATAATTAGGAACTGCAGACGTGTGCTAATAAAACTTTAAAAATTAGGAATAAAAACATGGAGTCTCACAGGTGCTTCCTCGCTGGTTGCTCACATGGGTTTGGAAACTTGGGAGCAAATGATGACTGCGTCACAGTTGGACAGGGTCTGATGCACCATCTGCTACAAGCCTTGCTCACTATGCAAGGGGAACGTGATTACCCGTAACACAGCGCATTTTCTTCATCAGGCTGTTGCTGCTGTTGGGTAGAAGTACAGCATGAGATTCAGGGAAACAAGTGGGAACAGGAAGACAGCTGCCACCACCAGTGTAGGCCGCCATCTGCCTGTTCCTAGACCCATGGCTAATGGAGATCATCTGTGCAGTCATCTACTACACATGACATTTTAGTCAACAATGGATCACTTCTATGGGGTGGCCCAGAATATTACAACGGAAAGGAAAAATTCTTATCACCCAGTGACATCAGAGCCATGGTAACACCATGGCATAACTCGTCAGTCACATGCTCCTGGTACTGCTCATACAAATGAACCTTCTGCACTTTTAGGACTATAAAAGCAGAGCACATACGATTCTGTACAATATCACCAATGTTAACAAATCATGCATTGACTATCTTTTGCATTTTGACCATCATTTTGGAGTGTGCTCCTTCTACTCATACATTCAAGTAAGTTTAGTGTAAGTCTGCGTGTAGCACAAGCAGAAGCCTCATATGTACTCTCCTGCCACTTCTCTTGATGCTTCAAGAGTCCACATCCAGGGACTGACTTACAGAATCTAGTTTTGTGTAAATATATCCTGCTGTATTCCCACAGTGACAAAATCACCTATACTGCATTTCTCAGAGCATGGCCCCAACTTGAAGCAAAGCACGACTGCTTCCCAGGGTCAGCATGCAGATAGAATGCCACGTGGTCCCCAATCCCATGTGGCTCCAAATCCCATGTGGAAGCCAGCTGGGGGTCCCTGCCATCCTGTGTAGGAAAATAAACCACAAATCAACAGCAGGAGATTTGCATTCAAGGAAGGAGATTCCTAGAATAGTTACTAGTCCCATTATGGAACCAAGTGCGTCAAAACTCTGAAAGAGACAGAGACAAAAACACATGAATTGGCACATTCTGAGGGATTTAGCAAATCCTCTATATCAAGCATGAATGCGTCCGTGGCTCTTTTTAATGTCTGCAAACTCCTTAAAAAAATAAAACGAAGACAAAGCCAACAATGACCGGTAGCTTCATCCTTACTCCATCAGCTGCTACAGGGTGCAACTTCCAACATTTCAAACTAAGGACTTCATTAAACACTGGGAAACTGTGGGAGACCTGTATTTGGCCTCCATCTATTTCTCCAAGCTTCGTAAGTTTCTATTTCCCCTATATGACACACCCTGCCCCTGCAGTTAGGCCTTCCCACTGTTGCCTAGTTACTCCCGTGCTTCGCTCTGACGTCTAGAGCTGTACCTCCTTTTCCTCCCACGTCCTATATATACTTGGAGCTTCCTTTTAATAAACGAGACTTGATCAGGCAATTGTCTTGCCTCCATTTCTCGTGTCTCTTGCCCCATTTCATCCCCACTCCCCCTCTAGGGTCTCCGTTGACTTACCCGCGGGTTGGGACAGGAAACTTCGGAAGAGCAGGACTTGCTAGTTTCAAGAAGACTCAAGGGTGCAAATGCTATTTGATTGTGCGTGGGCCTGGACCTATTTTTCCTTTTCTCTTTTTGCCATGCCTGGGCACACAGCCCTTCCAGTGTCTGGAAGTCCATGGAGGGATTATATTTTTATGACCATCAACATCCTCACACCAATCTTTCCAACTAATGGTAGCCAATAAGTTAGTTTTGTTTGCATTTGTTTGATTGAACACAGGGCTTCACACTGAGTTGCATCCCCAACTCCCTTTTTATTTTGAGACCAAGTCTCACTAAGTTGCCCAGTCTGACTTGAAATTTGCAATGCGTCTGCCTCAGTCTCCCTACAGTGCTGGGTTTACAGGAGTGCACCACCTTGCCCAGCTACCAAGGAGACTGTAGAAGTGGCTAAGTAGAGGAGGTCACAAGGACTCAGCTCTCAGGGAAGACTATTGTGAAGACCAGCTTTGAAATGGCAGAAAATCCCAGGTAGTATTAGCACACCGTGCATACCATGCAGGCCAGCTTGTCCACAGCCTGGAGTAAAGTGAGCATCACAGAGTGGGAGGCTGGAGTTCTCTAAAGTTCTTTCCAGGAGGCTCTATCAGAAAGGCCAGGGGTCTTCTGGGCTCGAAATAAGTACAGTACTATCATGGAGAGGTATAACAGAGCTCTTGAAATAATCCTCCTGTCTCACTGAAAATCTGTCTCCTTTAACCAACATTTTCCCCAACTCACTCACCTACCCAAACCCAGATCCTTGTGCACACCATTCTACTTTCTGCTTCTAGAATTTAACTTTATTAAGACTCTATATGTAAGTGAGATCATGCAGTACATTGTTGTTCTTTGGCTGAATTATTTCATTTAGCATAGTGATGAAGTAAAGCACAGCCTTTACTTTAAAGTCAAATAATGTCATCTGAGAAATGAAAATTGCAACCATGAGATACCATCTCAAATCTATTATAACTATTATCAAAAAGGTAAGAAAGATAAAAAGTGTTTGAGAAGATGTGGAGAAAAGTGAACCTTGAGTCCTTCCCCATTGGTGGGAGTGTAAATTAATACACAAATTAAGGAAAACTGTAGGAAGCTACCTCAAAGTCTTAAAAATAGTTCTACCATATAATGTAGCAAGCCCACTGCTGGGCGTGGATCCAAAGGATATGAATCTAATATGTCAAAGAACATGTGTGTTTCCACATTCAATGCAGCACTCGTCACAAAGGGCAAGCTGTAAAATCAACCTGAAGGTCCCAGTCCACTGGAACAAGGCTGCATAGCAGAAGGTGAGTGGCGAACAAACAAGGGCAGCTCACCTGTGTTTACAGCTGTCCCTATTGCTAGCATCACTGCCTGAGCTGCACTTCCTTTCAGATCGGCAGCAGGATTAGATTCTCACAGAAGCAGAATCCCTACTCTAAACTGTGCATGGGAGGGATGTAGGTAGTTCGATGCTTATGCAAACCTAGTGTCCAGTGCTCTGAGGTGGAGCTAAGGTGATGCTGTTAGTGCTGGGGAGCAGCTGCAAATACAGATAAACATTAACAGAGAGGTTTGATACACAGAGACCATAATAAATCAATTGCTTCCAGACTCAGATCAGAACCTATCAGTGAATGGTGAGTGACAAACCACACCCGGTGACAGGCTTTAAATCAGAGTCTCTTATTTTAATGCATGTGTGGCCTGTTCATCATTTTGTTAACACTTCTGTCTACACCTCTTTCCTGTACCATGTACTTGTCTCACTCAGAGTTCTGGTAGCCCTACAAACTAAGCCTTGCCAAGATGAGTGAAAAACAACTGCAATAGAAGATTCTAAGACTGGCACCAAAAAGAAAGCTGCATTTGAAGGAAAATGCCAAGTGCTACTTAAATTACAGGTTCTTTGTAACGAGCAATTCACGTTCTCCCATCCTGCTCTGTACAATACGTGGCAACTGGCTATCCAAGGAAGCCATGAAAATTTCAACACTGCTTTGCCACATGGAGACCAAGCATCTTACATAGAAAGACAAGCCTTTGGAGTTTTTCAAAAGAGAAAAATGTGAACACAAAGAACAGAAACAACTGTGGAAGGTCACCACTGCACCAGATGTGCCCGCACTGAGCGCCTTTCTTAATAACTGTGTTGCTAAAGATAAGAAGTTCTCTACTATTGGTGAAGAGTTGATCCTGCCAGTTGTGAACTTTTAGAAAAGACCAAAGTTCAAAAGGTGGCATATGTTTCTCTTTTGGCTAACAAACGCTATAACTGGCTAAACTGCTGAAATAGAGGATATCGAGGCCCAATGGTCAAAGCAGATTATTGAGTCTCTGTGGTACAAAATCTAGGTTGCCCATTCTATCAGTGTTGACAAGGTGACAATGCTTATTTTTGTATGACATATTTTTCGGGGTGATATGCATGAGGAGATGTTAGCGTGCTTTGGTTCAGCACCAGCGCTGCAGAGTTACTCAAGTCTCTGAATGATTATATATCAGGAAATCTAAAGTGGTCATTTCGTGTTGGTGTATGTATGGAGAGTGGCTTCCACGAGTAGATGGTTTTCTGGTTTCACTATTCTGGTCAAAGAATGTGAATCTATATACTGTCATCCATAGAGAAATGCTGGCTAGCTGAAAAGTGTCACCTGAACTTAATGTTTTGAAAGATGTAATTAAAATGAACCACATTAAAGTCTATGTCCTAAACTCATGTCTGTTCGTGCAGCTCTGTGAGGAAATGGATGCATACACAGAAGTGAGACAGGTAACTGGGCAGAGTTCTTCAATTATCAGAGCCGCTCCAGAAATTTCTTTTAAAAAAGCAGTCACTACTGGTTGCACATTTCAATGACACAGAATGAATGGCAAAACTTGCTTATTTGTATGACATTTTTAATGTGTTCATTGAACTTAATTTGTCACTTCAGTCACTTCAAGGGGGAATGCCTATATTAAGGTTGGCAGATCAAACAGCTGCATTCAAAGACGAATTGGAATTACGGGGGTGACAAGTAAGCACTGCGACATGTTTCCAATATTAGCAGAGATTTTTAAAGAGGTTGAGCCAAGGGTCTTGTTTATCCCAGCTAATGCATGATCACCTATCTCAGCTTTCAAAAGAATTTGGGTATTTTTTGCCAACCACCAAAGACCCCCAAACAGGTAGGAATGAATCTACAATCCATTCGCAAATAAGCCAGGTGAATTGACTTTATCCATGCTAGAAAAGGATCAATGCTTGAGACAGCAAATGGTGTGGGTTTAAGGTATGTTTGAGAGAACTTCAAATCTCCATACACTGTGGGTTTAAGTCAACTCTGAGTGCCCTGAGATTGCCACAAAAGCATCGAAAATCCTGCTTCCATTTCCAACATCCCATCTTGATGAAGCAGGGTTTTTTGCAGTGACAGTAACCAAAATAAGATTATGGAGTAGGCTCACCACAAGCAACGCTGTTAAGGTGTCACTGACTTCTGTCACCCTCAGATTTTGACCATCCAGGTGCAAGGAAACAAGGTCAGAGAGCCTACAAATTCTGCATGATGATTAGTTGTATAACTATTTCATTATCTATTACAATGTAATGATAATAAAAATAAAGAGCACAATAAATGCAATGCACTTGAATCATCTGGACCCCATTCCCCCACACCACCCCTGGAAAAACTGTCTCCAAGAAACCAGTGCCTGAAGCCAAAATGGTTGAGTACTGCTATCTTAATGGATTGCTGCTTCGCAAACTCTGAGTAGTCTTCACATTTATGTCCCTATAATAGAAACATGGTGAGAGTGGAGGGAAAATGAATGGCACACAATTCTACAGCAGTAAGTGAATTTCAGAATTATCCCTGGCCTAAGTGATTCTTCAAAACAAAATCAAAGAAAAATATTGTGGTAATGGTTGAGCAACGATATGAATGCACTTAATACATTGAATCATATACTTAAAAATGGGTAAAATGGTAAACTTTGTTATGCACATCTTGCCACAATTTTTAAAAACTGTGCAAGCAGGCAGAAGTGAAACCATCTCAAGTAAAGCACCGTGGATGTTTTAGAGTCCAAAGTGGGAGACACAGAAGGTTTTGCTCACTTTAGCTCTGGAAACCTAGCAAGAAGTAACAGAGAGCTCACCTTGGAATCGCAGCACTTGTGCAACTTGCAGTGCAGGTGAACTGATGAATGTAAAGGATGAACTTCCTCTTTCTTTGACTTTTATTACAACGAAGTTTGAAAGGTAGAAGAAGATCAGCTGATTCAGGGCTATCACTGGAGAGTCACCTCATGATTTGGGATTCCAAGATGTTTGGGAAAAGGTTCACATGCTCTTTACTACATTTCCAAGTAAAGATAAATCTGAGGTTATTTCTTTCAAATATCAAAAGCTACTTGGTTGTCCTTCAATGCCTAAATTTTTGCTACCTGGAGTGCCTCAGTGGGACTTACTGTCTGGTACACTCAGCTGGGTGGAGAGCCAGAAAGCTTGTTTCTGATAGCAGAAATACCAAGAGTATTTCTGGAAGAGCAGAACCAGAAATCTAGGCCCACTGAGCCCAGACAGACACACAGACATGATGAATGAGTCCAAAAGTAGACCACAAGCACAGGTGAGCAGGAGTGTGGTGATGGAGCTGGATTTCAAAACCAAGGCTTGTTAACCCAGACTGGGTCTAAGGCATTTGTCCAACATGCGAAGAAGGCAGTTCTCAAAGTCTGCAAGAATTCAAAAGGACATTGAGGGTTGAGGAAAATGTGGAAGAAGGAAATATATGCACTGGTTAATAGTAACAAAGGGTGTTTCTGCATATAGAACAATAACCACTTGCCTGGCAGGACCCTGAGCAAGACGCCTGTGCTGTATTTAACCCTCAAGTCCTTCAGTGATGGCATCATTGCTTCTACTTTGCAGGTAAGAAAATAGCCTCAGATTAAGGAAAGACACAGTCTGAATGGTAGAACCTCTCTTGTTTTATTAGAAAAAGAATTGACCTCATCTTAATCTTTCTCAGTGGTTTGCAAAGGGTGGCAGGGACAGGCCATGTTCAGCATTTTGGCCTACAAGACCCTTTGTTGCACAGGACTGTTCCATGGGTTACACAGTATTTAACATGCAAGCTCCTTCCCCAGATGCCTGCAGCCTCCCTTCTCTACGACGGCCTCAAGCACCTTCATGATATTCAGTTTACCCCATGCCATTGGAAGACCAATGAGCCCTCTCCCTTACTTCTCTAAATGAAACCCAAACTAATTGTCCTCTGCCCAATGTCAGAAAAATAGAAACTTAAAAAGCAGTCCCATTTAGAAAGGAACTTATGCACTTAGCATTCTGTATCAGGCATTATTTTAAGCACCTTAAACATATTAACTCTTCTACTTGTCTTAACAATTCTGTGAAATGGGAACTATCACTGCTCCCAGTTTAGAGATGGTTGAAAACAAGACAAAGAGTAATTAAATAACATTAACAACAGCCATGCATCCAGTAAGAAGGATTTGAGGCCCTCTGATCCAACTCTAGAGTCCAAACACTGCTTTAAGGGCTTTAGCAAACCACTGTCTCTGATTGTACCTCCAAATTGTCTTTTGTTTCTTTGTTTCCAGTTGTTGATGGTGATGAAGGCAGTTTGCTTGCTTCGTTGTGTTTCACACCACCACCAAAGTAAGTTTTCACATCGTCTTTAAAGTGAACCTTAAATATGTACCTATTATCCCTTTAATAGCTGTTTTTTAGTACTGTTAAATAGCACCAAATTATATTAACAATCTATTAATTTTTAAATTTGCTTATATTTGTTTCTTTAAATTGCATTTAACTTACATTCCTTGAATTTCAAAGATGCCATCCTGTCGCAATTTCTAGATTTGGTGAATGAACCATTTAGAATTTTGAAGATGTTTTTTCATGAGTTCTTGCTAGGTTCATTTTCAAGGGGATAGATTCTTTAAAATAATGTTCCACATGGTCAGTTATGTTACATGATTAAAAATGATTTTATCGGGTCTAGAGACATAGCTCAGCAGCATAAGTGCCTGTCTGGCAAACACAAAGTCATGAGTTTGAGTCCTGGTACAAAAAAAAAAGATTTTATTTATTTTCAAATTTGTATGAATTTTGGTTTTTTCTTACCTTATTTCACTGACAGGGATGTCCAATACAAAGTTGTTTTGGAGTGACAAGAATAAATATTCATTTTTCATTACTGATATTAAAAAGAAAGCATTTATTCTTTTAAAGTATGATAATTGGTGGCAAGATCTTTGTAGGTGCTCATTTATCAGATTGAACATGTTCTCTGCCAAGCTTATTGAGAGAATTTTTAAAATAATTAATAGATGTTGAACTTTATCAAATGATTTTCTCTATCTATTGATAGTATAATATGATTTTTCTATTTGAGTCTTTTTCTAAGGTGAATTTCAGGAATTGAGTTTATGTTAAACCAACATTGCAGTCCCAGGAAAACTCCCACTTGATCATTATTTAGTATCATTTTTATCCACAGATTATTATATGCTAATATGCTAATTTCTTAAGAAGTTTTGATTCTCTGTTCATGAAGGATATTAGTTTTAATCTATGTCTAATTTTAGCATAACAGTAATGATTTACAAAATAATTTCTTCTTTAATTTCTCAAAAACTTTATGTACATGTCATTGTCTTGCTTAAATGTTTGATAGCACACAACAGCTTAAAAATGTGGGCCTAAAAGTTTTCTTTATGAAAAGTTTCAAGCTATGAATATAATGGCTTAATTATATAACTGTAAATATGTTTATATCTTCTTTAGTGTGCTTTATTCATTTGTCTCTCTCAAGAAATTTGCTTCATCAAATTTTGTCAAATTTATTTATTTAAACTTTTAACATTTCCTTTTGGTCTTTTCAATATCTGTAAGATCTATAATGATGTATTTTTCTCTCACTCTTGCTCTTGCTATTGGTAATTCTCTCTCCCTCTCCTCTGTCTCTCCTCTCCTCTCTCTCTCTCTCTCTCTCTCTAGTTTTCTCTGACACTCTCTCCCTCTCTCCTCTCTCTTCTCCCTTTCGCTCTGTCTCCCTCTCCTTCTTTCTCTGGATTGTGTGGATAGAACAGAATTTCTCAATTTCCTCACTACAGACATTTGGACAAAATAATTCTTTGTTATGGAAGACGCCTGTGTGTTACAGGATATTTAGCAGAATCTCTGGTCTTTATATATTAGCTTTTGTTGGGAACTACATCTGCCCCCTGCCTATTTCCATCAAGACTATCACCAAACAGTCCTAAAAGTTCCCTGGTGTGGGTAGGGACAGCCTTGAGAACTAGAGGCTCTAGTTAATTATGGATTTTTGTTTTACTGATTTTTAAAAAATCTTTGGCCTTTATATATTTCATTATTTTGTGGTGTTATTTTTACCATTTCCTTTCTTTTATTTATTCTGGGTTTAGTTTTTCTAGAGTCATTGGTTTAAGATCTCTTACTTTGCTAATATAAGCATTCAGTGTTGTTTTCCTCTTGGCAATGATTTAGATACAATTCATCAATTCTGTATGTCCTTTTCTATTTTCATCCAGGTAAATTACTTTTTCAGTTAAAATTATTTTATCATTTTCTTTTTAATTGCTTCTTTGCATCTGGGGTTACTCTGAAGTGTATTCTTTAAATCTGAAATATTTGAAAACATCATTGCACATTTTTCTTTTATATATATATATATATATATATGAAAAAAGATACAGAAAACAAAGACAAAAAGCAAAAGAGACAAACAAATGACAACAGCAAATACAAAACAGTAACATTATAGGTTTACAAAACAAGATGATAGGAACTTGACAATTGTTGCAATATTGCACATGGTTACCTTCAACACAGTTGTTTACTTTAACAGATATAGACATGTAAAATTAATCTAATCATATGAGTGTTACCCATTCTTTCTCAGTAACTAATACATTCAGCAGTATAATCATTTTAGCTACCTTACATATACATATATACAGATTTATGTCTTTTTCCTTTTCCCTTCTTTCTTTCCTCCTTTTCCCTTTCCCAATTACTGTTGCTCTTTGAGCAGTTTCTTACCCTTACACAGTATTTATTGTAGATTTTGGATCATATATACTGTTTCAGTTTCTTACACTAGGGAAACAATATGGTATTTACACATGTGAGTTTGATTTATCTCACTTATGAGTATGGTCTCAAGTCATGTCCATTTACTTATAAAAGTCTCAATGATACAGTCTTTCTTGATAGCTGAGTAGTACTCCATTGCATAAGAATGCCACATCTTTTTTATCCATTCCTTGATTGATGGGCACTTGGGTTGTTTCCAAGATTTGGCTATTACAAATTAGGTTGCTATCAACATAGGTGCTCAAATTTCACTGTGGTATGATACTTTCAGTTCTTCTGGGAAAATGCCAAGAAGCGGGATAGCTGGGTCAAATGGGATCTCTAATCCTAGCTTCTTGAGGGATCTCCACACTGCTTTCCACAGTGGTTGAACCAGTCTACACTCCCATCAACAGTGGAGAAAAGTTCCTTTTTCCCCACAGCCCCACCAGCACTTGTTATTGGCTGATTTTTTTTATCTTGTCTATTCTTTCTAGAGTGAGATGGAATCTCAGTGTTGTTTTAATCTGCGTTTTCCAAATGACCACTGATGTTGAACATTTTTTCATATATTTATTTGCTATTTGTATTTCTTTCTCTGAGAAGTGTGTATTCATCTCAGATGCCCAGTTTTGGATTGGGTCCTTGAATATTAGGGGCCTGATTTTTTTTTAATTCTTTATATGTTTTAGTTAGAAGTCCTTTGTCTGAGGGACAATTGACTAAGATATTTTCCCAATTCGTCGATTTTCTCTTCACTCTGTTGGAGATTTCCCTGGACATGCAAAAACTCTTTAGTAAGACAAGATCCCATTTGTTGATTCTGGGAAGTGTTTCCTATGCAGTTTGATTTTTGTTCATGAACTCTCTGCCTACTCCTATGTCATCAAGATTTTTACCTACTTTGTCTTCCAGCAACTTTATTATCTCTGTTTTAATATTAGATCTTTGATCCATTTTGACTTTATTTTAGTGCATGGTGATATACATGGATCTAGTTTTAGTTTACAGCATATAGAAAGCCAGTTATTCCAGCACCATTTGTTAAAGAGGCTATCTTTCTTCCAATGCACATGTTTGCCCCTTTGTCAAACATGAGGTGGCTGAGTGTGTTTGTAGTTGTGACTGTATCTTCTAATCTATTCCATTGATCTTCAGGTCTGTTTTGATTCCAGTACCATGCTGATTTTATCACAGTAGCTTTGTAATATAGTTTTAAGTTGGGGATTGTGATGCCTCCTGCCTTACCCTTTGTTGCCCAGAATTCCCTTTGCTATTCTAGGTCTTTTCTGGTTCCAGATGAATTTCAGGAATGAGTTCTCTAACTGTGTGAGGTAGGCAAGAGGAATTTGATTGGGATTGCATTAAATCTGTATAACAATTTTGGGAGAATAGCCATTTTCACAATATTTGTTCTTTCTATTCATGACTATCTTTCCATTTTCTGAAATCCTCTTTGATTTCCTTTTCAGAGTAATGTAAATTTCACTGTATAGATCTTTTACTTCCTTTGTTGGATTGATTCCTAAGTATTTCATTTTTTTGGATGCTATAGTGTAGGGTGTAGTTTCCCTTATTTCTCGTTCAGTGAGTTTGTTGTTTGTGTACAAGAATGCTATTGATTTTTGAATGTTGACCTTGTATCCAGCAACATTAAAGAATTTTCTTATTACATCTAGAAGTCTTTCAATGGACTTTTGGGGATCTTCTATGTAGAGTATCATATCATCTGCAAATAGTAATAATTTTACTTCTTCCTTTCCTATCCTTATTCCCTTTATTTCTTTCTCTTGTCTAGTTGCTCTGGCTAATAGTTCCAGAACTATATTGAATAGGAGTGGTGATAATGAACATTGTTGTCTTGTTCCTGATTTTAGGTTGAAAGTTTTCACAGTTTTTGTCCATTTAGTAAGATGTTGGCTGTTGATTTATGATATATGACTTTTATCAGTTTGAGGCAGAGATGATCTATTCTGATTTTCTGTAGGGTTTTTATCATGAATGAGTGTTGGATTTCATCGAAAGCTTTTTCTGCATCTATTGAGATGATCATGTGTTTCTTGTCCTTGGCCCTGTTGATATGGTGTATTACATTTATTGATTTGTGTATGTTGAACCATCCCTGCATTCCTGGAATGAATCCCACTTGATCACGGTGCATAATCTTCCTGATAATTTACTGTATTCCACTTGCCAGTATTTTACTGAGGATTTTTGCATCTATGTTCATTAGGAGGTTTGGCCTGTAATTTTCTTTTTTGGTTTGGTCTTTCTCTGGTTTTGCTATTAGGGTAATACCTGCTTTCAGGAATGAGTTAGGGAGACTTGCTTCCCTTTCAATTTCATTGAAGAGTTTAAGGAGTGTTGGCATTAAGTCTTTCCTAAATTTCTTGTAGAATTCAGCAGTGAATCCATCAGGACCTGGGCTTTTCTTTGTTGGTAAGGTTCTAATTACATTTTCAATTTCATTAGCTAAAATTGGGTTATTCAGCAGTTTTACATCTTCTTGATTCAGCTTTGGTAATTCATAGGTTTCTAAGGAATCTGTCCATTTCTTCTGTGTTATCGAATCTATGTGAGTAAAGATTTTCGAAGTCAGTGTTGATGATCTTCTGTATTTCCACGGGGTCTGTAGTGATTTCACCCTTTTCATTTCTTATTGCATGAATTTGAGTTTTTTCTTTCCTCTTTTTGGTAAGGTTGACTGGGGGTTTATCAATTTTATTTATTCTTTCAAAGAACCAACTCCTCAATTCCTTAATTCTTTGTATTGTTTTCTTAGTTTCAACTGCATTAATTTCTGCTCTAATCTTTATAATTTCCTCCCTTCTTTGGGCTTTGGACTTGACTTGTTCTTCTTTTTCTAGAAGTTTGAGGTGCAGCATTAGGTTGTTTATGTGTGTTCTTTCCATTTTTCTGATGTGGAGTTTAGTGCTATAAATTTCCCTCTGAGGACTGCTTTCATTTTGTCCCACAGGTTCCAGTAATTTGTATTTGCATTTTCATTCAATTGTAGATATTGCTTAATTTCTTCTTTAATTTCTTCTGTGACCCATTGATTGTTCAGGAGAGTATTATTTAATTTCCATGTGTTTATGGGGTTCTTGTGGATTTTTTGTCATTAATTTCCAATTTTATTGTGCTATGGTCAGTTAATATGCTTGGAATTATTTCAGTTCCTTTGCATTTATTTAAGCATGTTTTGTGGACTAGTATATGATCTATTTTAGAGAATGACCCATGTGCAGCTGAGAAGAATGTGTATTCTGACGTTGATGGGTGGAGCCCTTGGTACACATCTACTAGGTCCATTTGTTCACAAATTTCATTCAGTTCTGTTATTTCTTTGGTAATCTTTTGTTTGGTTGATCTGTCTCTTTGTGACAGTGGGGTGTTAAAGTCCCCCATTATAACTGTATTATTGTTTATTTGGTTTTTCATGTCTATTAAGATTTGTCTTGCATAGTTGGGTGCTCCCATATTTGGTGCATATATATTTATGATTGTAATCTCTTCTTCTTGAAGTTTTCCCCTAACAAGTATGTAGTGACCTTCTTTATCTCTTTTGATCATTCTAGGTTTGAAGTTCACATTGTCTGCAAACATAATAGCTATCCCTGCTTTTTTCTGGGTTTCTGTTGCATGGAGTATTGTTTTCCAGCCTTTGATTTTTAGTCTGTGAGTTTTCTTTTGAGTTACATGTGTTTCTTGTACACAGCATATTGTTGGATTTTGTTTCTTAACCCACTCTGCCAGTCTGTTTCTTTTTATTGCTGAGTTGAGACCATTTACATTGATTGATATAACTAATATGCACTGACCCATCCCTGTCATGATATCTTTCTGTTGGTGGTTTTCTACTTTTTCTGTTTAATTGTTTGCCCTGCTTAATGGTTTCATTTTGTTGTTTTTCTTAAGATTGTAGTTATCTTTGTCTCTTTCTAGAGTTTCTTTCAGTACTCTTTGTAGTGTTGGTTTGTTGGCTATAAATTTCTTCAGTTGTTCTTTGTCATGGAAGTATCTTATTTCTCCATCAGTTTTTAAAGATAATTTTGCAGTATACATCAATCTGGGTTCAAAGTTGTTTTCTTTCAGCTCTTTTTGACTTGAAGGTTTGTGTTGAGAAGTCTGCCGTGATTCTGAAAGGCTTTCCTTCATAGGTGATCTGTTTCTTTTCTCTGACAGCTTTCAGTATTTTGTTCTTGTGCTGTATTTCTTATGTCTGGGTGAAGATTTATTTTGGTTATGGTTAATTGGGGTTCTGTATGCCTCACTTACCTGTATATCAGATTCTCTTCTCACTTATGAAAAATTTTCTGCTATTATTTCTGCAAATAGTCTTCACAGGTCATTAGTATCGACCCCTGCTTTTTCATTAACGCCTCTTAATCTTATGTTATTTCTCTTGGCATTATCTTGCAGATGTTGAATTGTTGTTTCCTGGTTCCTTATTATTTTTAAGAGATCTTTTCTTTTGTGATCATAAGCTTCCATGCTGTCTTCAAGGTCTGAGACTCTATCTTCAGCTTCATTCAAGCGGTTTTGCCAACTTTCAATGGAATTTTTAATTTCCTGAATTTCCCTTTGAATCTCTTTCATGCATTCTATTTGTATTTTATTTTGTTCATTCAGTTTCTATCATTTTCTTATGTTCTTCTATTTTTTATCTTGATCTTCTTTAGATACACACAGCATTTCTTTCATAATGATTGTCATTTCATTTTTTAACTTAGAGATTATTTCTGATTTGAGTTCCTCTATAGCTTCATGGAGTTCCTTCTTTACTTCAGTTGCTATCATTTCAGAAAGTTCTGTTGTGTGATTCCCAGTGTCTTCCATTTCAGTGTCTCTTGGGTTTGTTCTCAGTGGGCTGCGGATTGAGACTGACTCTGGCTCTTTTGTTTTGTCATTTCCTTGTGGGACCTGTGTGACTGGGCAGGCAGTCTCCCGATGGGTTGCACTGAAACACTGTGCTGGGTAGAGCTTCAATCCTCCAATATCCCTGTGGCTAGCTGGGGCATACCCCCAGATTAAGGCACTGCGTCCTTGTGTTACACATCTTTCTGCTATTAATTTTTAGTTTACATTTACATGGCAGTTATACTTTGTATATCAATTTTTTCCATTATTCAAATTTCAAAAATCCCAGAATTTGATCTATTTTAGTTAATGTCCCATACATATTTGAAAAAAGTGTTAATATTGCATGGAGTGGTCAACAAATGTCAACTAGGCTAATTTGCTTATATTCTTAAAGTCTCTTGTTAGTACTACAAATTTTTTATTTATTCTATCAATTAGCAAAGATTTACTTAAGATCTGTATAATCTGTGCTCATTTTGTGTATTTCACATTTTTGTCATTGTGTGCTTATGTATTTAGAATTTGTCATGTGGATAAGTTGTCCTCATTAATCATTATGGCCTGTCTGCCTGAGAATAGTCCTTGTTCTGAAGTCTACCTTGTTAATATATTAAATAGTTAATATATTAAAAATATCTGATATTTTTTAGAATTAAGTTTTCATTTTATAACTTTTTCCCAATATTTACTTTTGGAACTCTTTGTGACTTCATATTTTGCATGGATTTCCTGAAACACCACTTAGAGTCAGCACTTAATTTTTTTCTTTAATAAAAAACTGACAACTTCTACCTTTTAATTAGAACACTGAGTTAACTACATTTGTCTTTTCTGTTGTGTGAAGCAGCAGCAATCTGAGTTTATTTCTTTTAGTCTTGGGCTAGGCCACATGGAGTTTGCCTCATGCATGTGTATTCCAGGGTTTCCAGCAGAACGTAGGGCTTCTGCCCTGCGACTCTCCCTAAAATTTCCTCTTCATTTTTCAGCTACTCTGGTTCCCTTGAAATTTGACCTCTGATTCTTTAAGTCAGTAAAACTATGGCCTTTCTAGCCAAAGTTTAGCCATGCATCTACCATGGGCTATGTTTTGCTTTCAAGTAAAAGAGAAATTGAGAAAAGCAATGAAAACCTTATCCCATGACATATTTTTTCCAAGTATAGATGGCTATCCAGTTTCTGCCCACTTTAGTTTGCTCTCCTGCTCCTTGAATTACTTGTTAAATTTTCTCTGGAGTTTGTAGTTATTATTTGAAAAATACTTGGTAGACTAGGAAATACTCCCCCATTTCCAGAAGCTAAAATTCCATTGTTCTGGCTGGATTTTTAAAATATTAATTCACAATGCCTTGAATTTGTCCATCATCAATATTTGTTCTGTCTATTCTTTCAGATAAATAAGATCCTTCAGGAATGTATTGTCAGCATAAGAACTCAAATAATTTAGTATCATAACCAAATGAAAATCTTCCGCTGCAGTATCTCTCCTCTGAATTATTTACTAATTCGTGGAATCCTTTCTGACCTCTCTATTTACCAGTTTCTAATCAGGGATGACTTTATCTATCCTCACTGTTCTGTATCTCTAAATATTTTTATAAGACAAAATAGTCTTTTTTCTACTTTAAAACATATTGTATGGCCTCAGGCTTTCTTATTTCCTTAAGGAAATCACCAATTTATCAATAGCATACTTAAAAAATATTCTTTTGAAATAAATTTATAGTGCTTTGTAGATTATTTTAAGAGTTTAATAGTCCAATACTCCACTAATTGTAACCTAGCATCTACTTACCCGCAACAGAAATGTGGTGTAATGATTTAAAATCCTCATATTCTCCTTGTGTTTTTAAAATTTATTTTAAAAAGCCAAACAGAAAAAACAATCGAAATAATACAGAACTGCAAAAAAAGCAGTAAGAAATCAGCACTAGTTAATATATTACATATTGTTATCTTAGAAGTAGTTGTTCAGGTTATAAGATCTATGCATTAAAAGCTGATCAAACAATCAAACAATGACTGCATAAGCTATTCTTTTTGATGAACTAACAGAGATTAGTAGTATAGTTATCTATCTTGCATATCTCCTTGCATTTTTTTACTAAGATTAAATTTTTAATCTTCCAATTTTCTGGCAAGTAAAATTTCACATGATTTCCTGCTTCAGTTGCTTTAACTGAATCTATCCAGCTAATAATAACAGCTAATATTTTTTATTCATGTACAAAATGCCAGACAACGTTGCATGTGTGCGAACTCACTTTGTCCTCCAAAAACCCTATAAATTGCCTTTATTCCTATTTACAGATAGGAATTTATTTGGGAATATCTTGGTACTGACCACCACTTGATCTAATGCTGCTAATATTTCTTCAACTTGGGGAAGTTTCGGAACCGCTTATTTTCTTTCTCAGTAAACCTTCAAAACCTAAGATTCCTTGACCTACTATATAATTTAGTTCTATAAGAATAAAATAAACTTTTCTCCATGGAGGAAAACTTTAAAAGTGGCAGAAGTGGCAAACAGAAAATTGTCATTTAACAAAGAAGAAGCGCTGGAGAGCTGTTACGGGAGATACACTGGCATGTTGCGTGATCATAAATAATATTTCATTGTTCCCAGCTACTTGAGTTTCTTATTAATGTTTGAATAAAGCAAATCTATTTTATCTTTTTTTCTCATGTTTTTCTGGCTCACTTCGCTTTCCCCATGTATTTTGTCTCTCTTTTCTGATTTTAGGTTATCATTTTTTCTTGTTTTTATCATTTAGTTGAGGTATTCCCTTGAGCCTCTTTTGTTTTTAACATACCTTTTATTTTTTTAAACTTGCTCTTTGTTGGGTGGATATTTTCCTCTAACACTGTCTTTTTCAAAAAGTATTTCGTTTTTTCATTCTTCTCTTTTCATCTGCTTCGCCAGTTCTGATGTGCTGTCATTCGTTCTGTTTTTAATTACAAGCTCCCTTCTGTGGTACTCTTCTCTCTTTCTCTTCATAATTTTCCTTTATGTCTTCCTCAGTGAAGTTTTTCTTTCTTCCTATGATTAACCAGTGGCTGATTTAACTGTTCAAGCATTTATTATGTCTCCCACACTGTAGCCTCCTTTCTTTCGTCCATAGACCTTCAACACTCAAATTGGTAATGCACTGAATTGAAACCAAAGAACTCCACCACCTCCCTGTAATGCACTCATTTCCTGGTTTTAGAAAGTTCATTTTGTTTCTCAGTTGTAAACCACTGATAATAAAAGCAATACTCTATTTAAAAATACTGTCAAAATATAGATCACATGCTTGCAATCCCAGTATTCTAGGAGGCTGAGGCAGGGGGATTGCAAGTTCCAACCTAGCTTGGACAGTGAAGCAACTTAGAATCTGTCTCAAAATGAAAAAAAATTGAATGACCAGGAATTTAACTCAGCATGAAGGTCCTGGGTTCAATCCCTCGTATTAACACCCCTACCCACCAGCCCCTGCCTTGGGTTTCACTGGCTTCCTTTGGAGAAACTTCTCAGGCAAAATTGCACAGGCTTGTCTTTTAGTTCTCAAATTCTTTCAATACTATCTCAGTGAGTACTGGTGAGAATTCTAAGGAAAATAAAAGTTCTGGTTACATAACACCCAGTTTACAAGCAACCTTGCTCAGATATGGAATTTCACTTGTCTAGCTGTGTGATCAGTTTTCTGTTCTTGTGTAGAAATAGCTGAGAAGATCAACTAATCAGGAGGAAAGGTTTATTTTGGCTCACAGTTTCAGAGGTTTTAGTCCATGGGTTGTTGGTGCCATGATGTGGGCTGGTGGCAGCACAGTGCACCATGACAGGAACCAGAAGTGGGCCATTTTTCTCAAGGCACCCAAGAAGCAAACAGAAAAAAACAAAGAGTTTGGGGGTTCCCACTATTCCTTGCAAGGTGCACCCCCAAACACCTCACTTGCTTCCAGTAGGCCACACCTCTTGAATGTTCTATCACCTCCCAATAGTTCCATGGTGAGAATCAAGCCTTTGACATATGTGCCTTTGGGAGACATTCAAGGTTCAGGCTGCAGTGCCAAGCTAACATAACACTGAACAACAGCCACAAGTTTCCACACTTTCTCAACTTTCATTTCTCTACCGCTCTCTCACTCTTCCTCTGTTCACCCCAATTCTGTGCTTCGCTTGTTCCTCCCTCTATGGCTTATGAAGTCTTTCACATTTATCATTACTAGAACTAGAACTAGGACAGTGTGAACTAACTGAAGGAAAAGAAAGCAGTCAGCAAACCCGTGTGTCCAGATGAAGTTCACTGTATTCTCTACATTCAAAATGCATCCCATGATTGTTCTGGTTCAAGTTATCCCGGAGGCTTTCCTAAACATTTGACAAAAAGAGAAACCAATGAATTAAAGTTAAAAATGATAGCAGCGAGCACTTTGGCCCCCAGTTTATTAGGGAAGAAACCAGGAGCCCCACTCAGGGAGGGGGCTGAGGGACAGAAGCCAAATATTGAGTTTAGGTTTTATTTGTGCTGCTTCTTCTGCCCGTACTTCCAGTGTTTCTCACTGCATTATTGTCAAGTGTGACCCTCCCGGGTTCCAGATTACTCAGGAGTCTGAACTCTGTCTCTCACTGCTTCTGTGTAAGGGGAACAATCAAATGGTTCCCAAGGCCTTCTGTGCTTATCCCACATATCCCAGATGTCTTTCAGTGCACTTTCAAGGTATCCTATCTTTTGTCAGCATCCTTGTTTATTGTCTATGAGATTCGGGGGACTAAAATCTTGTATTTTTACAAAACATTCAAAATCCCTTCACTTCCGTGGTTATCAGCAATGCTTATGTTCAGGGTCACCTATTTCATTACACACAGTTACTCTCCCTTGGCCTAAAGTAGCACTGAAGTGGACACAGTCTTCCTGCAGAGCGCGACTTTGCTTCCCTTCCTACCAATGTGTTTTCTTCTTTCCTTCCTTCCTTCTTTCCTTCCTTCCTTCCTTCTTTCCTTCCTTCCTTCCTTCTTTCCTTCCTTGCTTCCTTCCTTCCTTCTTTCCTTCCTTCCATCCTTCCTGCCTTCCTTCCTTCCTTCATCTCTCTCTCTCTCCCTCTCTGCCTCCCCTCCCTCTCCTCTTCCCTCCCCCTTCTCTTCATTGCTCCTTTCCTTCTTTTCTTTTCTCCTTTTCTTTTCTTTTCTTTTCTTTTCGTTCCCTTTATTAATGGGTGTCTGCAAGACACAGTAGTGATGCTCACTTTATGGGACTGGTACATGCATAGAACATATCTTGATATTCTCAGTCAATTTACCCTTCTCTTCCTTTCCTTTCTTCTCCCTCAATCCTCTTCCTGGTCTCCAAAAAGTCTGCCTTCTTGTTGCTGACCATCCCTCCTTTATTTTATTCGTTCGTTTATTTACAGTTTAAGTTTCTCGTAGAATAGAAACCCTGCAATATTTCACTTCCTGAGTCTGACTTATTTCATTTGGCATTATGTTTTCTACTGCTGGACAGTCTCATTAATAACTGTTACTGTGGATATTTGCTTTATCAGCCTTCAGTGGGATGAGGATGAGGATGATGTTGAGAAAGTGTTAGAAGAGAGTATGAGTAAAACAACCGAGAAGATGTACCTCCTGACAGCCTAATCTTGGGTTAAAGCCTGTTGGCCCTATTGCACTAATTAATAGAAGAGGCCAGCTGGATGACAGAAGCCTGTGGTCTGCGGCCGTAATTCTTCATCCAATCTAAATTGATGAAAACTGCCCTTGGAAGTATTTAGCTCCAAAGCTATCTAGAATAGCAAATCTGGTGTGAAAACAGATCTTACTCTGTTTCCTTGCCATCAGTCACTTTTCAGATTTTCTCCTGGAAAACAAAGATGCCAGAGAAATTTAGTCTGTCTAACACAAGTGCTCTATGTTTCAAATGGCCAATAATTTATCCTGAGAAATCTGTTTTCCACCACCCTAAATACCCCAGGAAATGGCCAAGTGAATTGTCTCCTCTATAGCCAATTACTGTCTCCTAGTGATGTTTTGCCAAAAAGTCCCACAAACTAAGAAAAATATATCATGAATGTTATTGAAAGTAAACTGGTTTTTGAGACAATGAAAACATTTTATTCATTTAAATTAAAGCAGAAGGGCAAGGGCCTGCTTTTAATTCACATCGTGCATGAAATTGAAGCACTGCATTCATCCTGATTTTTCATGCTCATTGTCCCTATGCTAAAATGGCCAACTTCAATTGCTATTATTTGCTCAAGTTGTCCGACTGCCAGTGTATTTTTGACAAACAACCGAGTGCATGGAAGTGCCATCACTTGACATGTGGTCAGAAGTTTCC
>RJWM01011433.1:0-59749 GCA_004363535.1 Dasyprocta punctata
AAGTTATCTGGGGCGCGCAAAGCCTTCTTCCCAACAGTGGGGTGGGGAGTAGGGGTTGAGTTTCCGATGATTGGGAGGCTGGCTAAATGTCTATTGACATCGCAGCTAAGTGAAGAAACAGCATCCTTGGGCTCAGCAAACAATTTTCCCGGAATGCGAGGACACTCGGAGAGCTCAACAGCACAGCTCATATTTTTAAACGTTTGCGGACTCCATATATTTTTATGTTCATATGGAAATGGCCGCTGTTTCATTGGGTGTGCTCTGTTGGCCTTGCCTCCCCCTGAGGGCCTGTCCTCAGTGTCACCTCGTGCCCCAGGTTCTGTCCAGTCCCTGTCCTCATTCCAGGGTCGAGCCATAGTTGTGAAATCAAACCAAATCTTGGGCTCATCCTCATCCAGTTCCTGGTCATCCCCCCATTCATCTTCTTCCTCGTCAGACTCGTCATTGTCATCCTTTCCTAGGGTCAATTTGTAAACACAGTAGCAGGCACCAGCCCCTATCATCAGTCCTGCTGCCATCCAACCCACTTCCCGGGCCCGGCCCATGCTTAAGTCTGTGCTGGTCTTGGGGCAAGATTGGAGAGTGTCTTGCTTCACCTGACTGAAGAAGTCTCTCTCCCAGAATGGATTGTGTGGGGTAGTAATCTTCTGCCTTTCCTAGGTTTCTGTAATTCTGTGTATGAATCTGTGGGTGAGAAAGAGTATTAGGGACATTGGATTATGCCAAGGGTTTGTGCTTGACCAGACAGATTGAAGTTTGAGTGCTGGTTGAAAAACACTTGGATTATTAGGAAACTGTTTTCTTTTTCTTTTGTGCCTCAGCAATCTATCCTCAGGATTCATGATTTCTCTTCCAGGACCCTCAGGGAAGGACAAGAGACAGAGTTGTGCTCTATGTAATAATGAGGCTTGTGACAGATCTAACTCTCAAGTAGGGTTTTTCCTTCACTACACATATCTCTACCCTCCAAAATTCACAGAGGGTTTCTCCAGGCAACCTTTAACAAAGTCAGGTGAATACTTTCTTCCCTTGTTTCTGCTGTCACTGTTCCCACTACACTGAAGATGGACAGTCTGGTAGAAGGAGAAATAGAGAGGTGGGTGTCAATGGAAAACTGAATGTGTAGCAGCTGGATCCTCACTGAGCACACAGGTCCCAAAGTAAGCTTTTCTGAATTTTAGGCCTTCGGGTTTAAAGTATTTCCTACATCTTCTGCACTTTTCTAACCAGGGCTTCCCCCACCCCCTTCGTCCGCCATTTTCCAGCAAAGGCTGCCACACCCCTTTCCCCGCATTGAAATGGGAGGGGGTGTGGAGTAAGAAGGGGCCTAGAGAGGGCGACTCAGACTTGCCCCGCACAGATCCCAGCTACCTTCTCTGCCACCCATGCCCACGCTTCCGGGCTAATCCCACCTTCACACGGTCCTCCACAGTTCCAGCCAAAGCAGTTTGCTCCTTCTCTCGCCAAGATCTGCGCCGCGATCTACAGATCTGCAAAAGACGGGAGACTGAGGGGAAGGAGTGCTTGGTGGACTGACCAGCACCCACGACACGGTGCCTGGGTTGTGGAACCTTTTTTTCCTCGGATTCTCTGAAACCACCATTCACTCTCCTCAGCCCCCCGCCCCCCGAAGCCCGCCACTCCTTTCCAGTAAAATGAAGGAGTGGAGTGGGAATGGGGGTGGAAGTAGCGGTGGGGGAAGGCATTTAAAAAGTCGAAGAGATAAGAATAGGACCCCCAGTCTGCCTGAATTTGAACCCGCGGGGCTCTCGGCTCTTTCCCACCCTCACTTCTTTCAAAGCAGCGCCGACCCTCCCTCGCACCGACCTGTGTGATCCGAGTTAGTTTTCTTCTTCTTCACATGCCTGCAGAGTAATAGGGGGCTGGTACCCAGACATAGGCGGCTAGCACGACTTCTACTCCAGGAGACTCTTGGTCACGTGACACCCGCGTCACCGGTCCGCTCTGCCCCCCTCAATTTCCCCTCCCAGAAGCAGTGCGGCAGGCGCCAGCCTGCCCTCTACCCCCACCCCCTTTTCACTGCGCCTCGTCAGTCTTTTCCTCTGTAAGAACACCAGAAACCAGGAGTGACCATATCTCTCTGGTGTGAATTTGACTTTCTGTAATTAGAGGAAGGACTAGCATCTTCTCCTGGGTCTATCCTGCACTTACACTTCTTAGAGAATTGTCTCATCCTTTCCTTGGCTTGAGACGCCTGCATCTTTTCCCTTAATTTCTACTGGTTTTCCATTTTCAGTCTTTGCACCAAATTTGGGGAGGGGGAGCAGAAAACGAAGTCTGGGTAGCAGTGAGATTTTTGCTAATATTTTTGGCCCATTTAGGTTCTGTTTCTTTCCAACTTTTTACTGATTCAAGTTACATACACTATTTTGCAATCCTAAAATACAATAAAACTATTTCCACTTGGAGAAAAAAGGGATTGTCAGTCTTATTTTACAAATGCATCATAAGCAAGATTTTTTGATTAATAGGAAGGCCTCACTGGGTTGGCAAAGTTAATATGTGCTACATTGAAAATATTTTTTTCTCTAAATAACAGATTTAAAAGAGCATATTAAAGTTTAAAAAATATCTTTACAAGCAAAAACAATGACTTCGCAATGTGATTTACAAATTCATGCTAAAATGAAGTTGCATGAGGTAGGTGTTCTAATGGTGACCATTTTAGATGAAAAAAAAAAAAACACTGTCCCTTTCTTCTTTCTGGCTGAACTCGTAGTATTAACTGTTATGCAGCTGAGAATTTGTGAAAGACTGCTGGTTGGCTTTCATTCTGTCTTCAAAGGAAGGATTTCTTGTAGACTCCATCTTCAGATGAATCTTACATCTTGAGATGAACTTTACAAGTTACTAACTTCACATACTAATCTGCCTTTCATTTAAGGACTTTATTTTAAAATCTATTCTCAAGTTTCATGATACAACCTGTAAATCATCTAGAAGATAGAGAATTCCCTGCTAGTGGAATTTTTTGTTCGTCATGGCACTGGTGAGATCTCTGCAGTATCTGTCATTCTTGTGTTATCTGTTACCATAGCAATGACCAGTGTTCACATTCTTCAGTGATGGCAGTGAGGGTCTGTGGATGACTGTGAATTGCTGCAACACCCTTGGGTGTCCTTACCATTTTCCCTTCACAAGAGGGAGGAGGAGGTATAGGATCTCAAGCAGTCAGCAGGAGAAAAAAGACTTTCACTCCCTGCTTTCCCTTACCCACAGAAGTCCCTCAGAATCATTATCCCAGAACTCAGGGATAAGTATGCAGAGGTTAGCCCCCAGTCACCCACTTGTCCTGGCTTGGAAGTCATACTCTAAATATAGACTGTTCAGGCAGCCTCTTTCTTAGAATGTTGAAATATGACACCTAGGCAGGCTGGAGGCTCTGCCAGGGGCCTGTGTGGAGGAGGCCCTGTCTGGAGGGGAGCCAGAGAGCCCTTAAAGTCTGGCTGGCAAATATTAGAGTTAAGAACATGTTGCAACTTTCCGGCTTTCCCAAACTTTTCTAGTCCAAACTCATGCACTAACATACTCCACCTCTCTAAATCCCTTCCTCACTGTTTTCCTCACTATTCCCTTTTACTGTTCTTTTCATGACACTTTACATATTTCTCTCAGACAAATGCATTTTATTTCTGATGCCTTACTAATGGAATACTTAGGTTCAACTGTTAATCATTCAGTTTTTGGCATCTGGTATTTATGTAAGTGATTTTTTTTTGTTTTGAGCATATATATTAAAATTAAAGAATATGTAAAGTTTAACAAAGACAAATGCCTTGGTGTCCTATACAGTATAGAATAATTTTTACAAAATTTAGCCAAGTCTTAAAGACAAAATATTCATTCCTGCCTCTCCTTACCAGCATAAAATATTTTCCTCTTTATATATACTGCAATTATCTAGCTTTTAATTCAGTACCATCATTCTCCCAATCTATCAGACCTCCTGGTTTGAATCCATTCTTCCTAAATTTGTTAGTCATGATAACTCTTTCAGTTCTTTTACCTCTTTGTCATTCTGATTCCCAATTCTTATGAAGGAACTTGGAGACTAACATTTAAAAACTACTTCGCTCTACACTATACACTCACCAACAACTATGTATTTAAAGACATGTTATATGCCTGGCATACCATCTGAAAGAGGAAAACGCTTAAAGAAATCCTCAGACAAGCCTGTTAAAAGTTCTTGAGGCTGCAAAAGACTGCAAAAGGCTCCTAAATGAAACCTTTGGTTTAAATCAATTTGTGGACACATGTGATTTGTGACTTACAAAGTACCTGAAAGTAGTGGATAGTAACACTAATGGAATTATGAAGTGTGACAAAAATAAATTACAGAAGGTTGTTATCTTGAAAAGTTAAATTACTTTTTTTATTGCATTATTTGTTTTTATAAGGTTTTCAGATTGCAAGCAACAGAACCAAATCTGGTTAAAAGGAATGCTGAAGATCAGGGTCAGCTGTCTAGGAGAAACTGAAAGAATTTCTTCAGGATGCCATAAGTCTACTGATTGTCAGCTTTTTATCTCTCTGATCAAGATTCATATTTTAGTAAGAGAAGCTTTGTTTGGTATATCTTGGGCAGTATCCACCCTTTTGCTAAAGAAACACAGGCATAGAAAATATAAAGTGCACTTCCTTTCTTTTCCGAGAAAGATTCAAATTGATTCAGATATTGTTAATCTGTAGAAGCCCTTTAACTATCAACTTTGTCTAGCTGTGACTGACATGCTGGGGGCATATGTGCTACAGCACATCTTAGTTCCATTTTCCATATTAACCAAACATTAGAAAATGATGTGAAAAGGCAATGCATAAAGTTGTCCTTTGAGTCAAAACCCACCTGGCTTCCTCAGTAGAATACCACAAAGTTGCATCTACTGTTCAGAGTTTTTTTCTCCAGTGTTGTATGATCTAGCCCTGATTTTATTTTATTTTATTTTTCTAGCCCTGATTTTAAAAAGTGCTTTTTACTCACATGTTTGTAGTATGTAATGATTACATTCATTGTGGAGATTTGGTACATGTACATAACAGATTTTAATCTTTTTACTTCCCTTCCCTTTCTCCCTCCCTCCTAGCCCTGATTTTTTGTATACAACATGAGCAGATGTTCTCATGGTATCATTGTAGGGACATGTAAATCTAGAACAGAATGCTCAAACCCTCGTGCCTCTATATTCTTTCTCTGTTAGATAACAAGAGAAGTTAAGTTTCAACAGATATTTATTTCAATATCAGAATAATTTACCCTAAGAAATACAACTGTTAGGAGTGCTAGAGGTTTGGGTCATTCTTTTCTGCCCATTTTCTTCCTATAGGCAAGCCATTACTTAGCAAACTACAACCTCAGAAAGCTGCTTGGTGAACCTACAATCAGAGCAAGAGCATTCATTCACCTTAAAAAGTGGCCTTTAGCTGAGGAAGCTTGAATAACTCTCACATATGATGCGGGTGATTCTGAAGAGGAAAGCTAAAATGTTCCATTCATCTTAGTCAGTATCTTCCTTTCCTCCAGACAGAGCTTGAATGGCAACTACCAACAGTTTCTCGACTCTTCTAAATACAGAATCAAAAGTTGATTGGTTTCTGTTTGCTTAATTTCAATCATGTTTCAGTACTGTCTTCCAGAAGTTAAATCCATATGAATTTTCATGAGGTTTGGCTCTTCCCAAACTCCCAGGTCTCTGAATTTACTTCCATATTATCTGTGGATTTAAAAGTTTGTATTCATATAGCAACCTGACATTCAAACTATTAGGAAATAACTAATCAGAAGATCCCATGTTCTGAAAAGCTATAGGTTTTTTTGTGTTTTGTTACTTGTTTTTGTACTGTATATTAGTTAATGTTCTTTGATTTTAAGTAACTGAAACTGCAATTGGTTAACCTAAATAATGATAATTATTTCTTTCCTATAGTAACAGAAGTTTCAAGTGAATTATTGAGCTCATTAAATCAGTGAAATGATTTCACACCAATTGTTAGATACTAAGTTCAGGCAACTTTGTGTTGCTCTCTGTGTTCCTTTAATACTTATTTCATTTACAGCTATTCTGTATTTGTACTCATGTGTTTCATAATTTTTTTGTGTGTGTATCACTCACTTGGTCACTGTACATGCTTTTTTATTTTACAGATACCAACTACACAGATGTAATTTCTATTCAGTCTTTGTTACTGGCTCCTGAAGGTTGATTTCCTGCTGCTTGCTAATTCACACAGGTGAAAATCTGCCCCTCTCTTATATTCAGAAGACCGACCTAGTCTGAAGAGTTATATATTCTCAGACATACTAACGAGCTCTTTCAGGTTTTGTTATGTACTAGGCCCTGAAAGACAGATGTGGGACTTTTAGAAGCTATCATCCAACACGCTCTCCCACCTCCGTTTTTTTTTTTTTTTTTCTGAAACTAAAATGCTTTTATTGTATTTTTCCTCATTAAAAAAATGCAGGCTAGGTGTGGAGGAAGATAGGGTGAAAATGACAAAAAAAGTATTAATAAAGTGAAAACACACTCACTTTAGGTTTTTCTTTCTGACTTCTTGTTCATTTCAGATCTGAGACTGAATTTCAGAGGAAACAGCAGACGTTAACTGGAGGAGGAGAGGTGTGGGGAGAGGCTGCTGTCCCAGCAGCCTAGGAAAGGAAAAGTCAATTTTTCAAAAAAGTGCAAGTGGCCAGTAGCCCCAGGGGAAGATGCCATCCCTTTCTGGTAATCAGAGGTAGGGAAACACAACTACAAGGAGATGGGGTTAACGATGAAGAATGAATAACAAGGCCCAGCTTGGGGAAGGGAAAGGAGTGGGGCGGGCCCTCCTCTGCCGCACTGCTAGTGGGAGGGGAAATTGGGGACCCGAGTTGGTGGATGACGTAGATCTCACGTGACAAAGAGCTGACGTGTGCAGAAGTCCTTCTTGTTCTGGTCGTTGTTCCCATCTGAGTACCAGCTCCCAATTGTCCGGAGGGTAGGTGGGCTTGTCGCAGAAGAAAGAAGGAGGAGGAGAAGGAAATTGGTCCCGATCCCTGCAGGTCAGTGCCTGGGAGATTCCACAAAGTGGGGGTGGCGGAGGGTGTAGGGCGGAGACCGTCGCGGGTCCTGAGGCGCCTCTGTTGACTCTCCCACTCGCTGCCGGCTTTCCAAGACGTTTGTCCCGCCCGCAGCCCCTTTCAAAGCTGTGAAACGGTGAGTAGGGAGATGTTTGGGGAGGAGTCCAGAAATAACAGAGATGGAAATCTTCTGGGAACCAAGGCCGTGAATCTGGAAAGGGAAATGTGGCCTGGCCGTTGTCTCCCAGTCTACTAGGATACTCCTGGCGGGGAAAGACTGGACACGGGGAGCGGGGATGGTGGGGTGCAATGCAATGTGTCAGCAGAACTCCAGAGGGTAACAGGGGTGGAAAACCTTTGACAACAAGGCCTCTGAATTAGGAAAGAGTTTCGTTCTCTGGAAACTGGTCCGTCCACCAAGCACTCAGTAGTGTATCGCCTGTTTTTCGTCTTTCCAACCATGGCTCCGTGGCTGGGGGGTTCCAACCCTCTCCCGGGTGGCCAGTCTTTCTGTAGGTTGCAGCACAACGCCAGGCAAGAGAAGAGGAAGGAAATTAACTCCTATCGGTGAAGGTTGATTTGAGGGTAAGACCATGCGTGGATCTTAGGAGAGGAGAGTGTTGAGGTTGGAGAAAACTAGAGAAGGTAGTCTAGTTCAGGTCTGAGTCTGTGTTTCTTACACTCCTCGGACTGTGGCGAAATGGCGTGCACTGTGTGTGTGTGTGTGTGTGTGTGTGTGTGTGCCGTGTGTGTGCGCGCGCGCGCGCGAGTGCGCGGGAGGGAGGAAGGGGGGAAATGACAGCAGGGAAGCCTATCAGATAGTTTGTTCATAATCCTCCTCTCAACAGCACTTAGTCCCCATGTTTTCGATCTGTCATCCTGCAGGTCTTCTGTGGCAGGTGGCACTGCTTGAAGCTAGGGAGGAAGTTTCCCGGGATCTTTGGAGGTCAGTGTGGGCATGGGGGCTGCCTGGAATGGGGGAGGGGCTGGAAATCAGCCGCGATTTGGATAGACTCATGAGATCCTACTTTATTTTCCCTGCATCCCTCCATTTCAGACTAGGACATGTACACATTTTAGATGGCATTGTGTTGCTAAAAAAAGAAAAATCTAACAACTCGGATTCAGGAAAGCAACAAATGCACAATCCATCAAGATTTCAGTTCTCACTATCTCTGGTCTTTCTGCAGATCGGAAAGATTGTTGGGCGTGGCACATCTCCAGGGAAGGGAAGAAGGGGCAAAGTGCCCGTCTCAAGGAGGTTAGTGCAAAGGTGCTATTCCCTAGAGCTATCAGAGGTTATGATGATTGAGGCTCCTGCAGAATGCGTAGACTCCATTATCTTTATACTTAGGGGTAGAGGTGGGTTGGGAGGTAGGGAGAGAGTGAAATGAGGGGGATATTTTGTCAACAATCTATAACTTACCCAGAATTCAATTACTATTTTCCTGTTCCTCTGTGAAACTCTGAATAGGGCAGTACAAACAGAAGAGAAATTCAAACCATATTTCCTTCCTCCACTTCTAGATCCACCTCCAGAATCAGCTGTTGTGACCGGGAAGTGACTGAAGATCTACTTCTATAGTCCTGCACACCAGGCCCACAGTCCTCTTCCCCCATTCTGAGTGATAACTCTATTCCTTTGTCCCTGCTCTTGTCAGGGACGATTGCATGGGCTACACTAGGAAAGTAGGCTGGGTGACTGCAGGCCTAGTGATTGGGGTTGGTGCCTGCTATTGCATTTATAGACTGACTAGGGGAAGAAAACAGAATAAGGAGAAAATGGCTGAGGGTGGATCTGGGGATGTGGATGATGCTGGGGACTGTTCTGGGGCCAGGTATAATGACTGGTCTGATGATGATGATGACAGTAACGATAGCAAGAGTATAGTATGGTACCCGCCTTGGGCCCGGATTGGAACTGAGGCAGGAACCAGAGCTAGAGCCAGGGCAAGGGCCAGGGCTACCCGGGCACGTCGGGCTGTCCAGAAACGGGCTTCCCCTAATTCAGATGATACTATTTTGTCCCCTCAAGAGCTACAAAAAGTTCTTTGTTTGGTTGAGATGTCTGAAAAACCTTACATTCTTGAAGCAGCTTTAATTGCTCTGGGTAATAATGCTGCTTATGCGTTTAACAGAGATATTATTCGTGATCTGGGTGGTCTCCCAATTGTTGCAAAAATTCTCAACACTCGGGATCCCATTGTTAAGGAAAAGGCTTTGATCGTCCTAAATAACCTGAGTGTGAATGCTGAAAATCAGCGCAGGCTTAAGATATACATGAATCAAGTGTGTGATGACACAATCACTTCTCGCTTGAACTCATCTGTGCAGCTGGCTGGACTAAGATTGCTTACAAATATGACTGTTACTAATGAGTATCAGCACATGCTTGCTAATTCCATTTCAGACTTTTTCCGTTTATTTTCAGCTGGAAATGAAGAAACTAAACTTCAGGTTTTGAAACTCCTTTTGAATTTGGCTGAAAATCCAGCTATGACTAGAGAGCTGCTCAGGGCCCAAGTACCATCTTCACTAGGTTCCCTCTTTAATAAGAAGGAGAACAAAGAGGTTATTCTTAAACTTCTGATTGTTCTTGAAAATCTAAATGACAATTTTAGATGGGAAGAAAATGAACCTACTCAGAATCAATTTGGCGAAGGCTCGCTCTTTTTCTTTTTAAAAGAATTTCAAGTGTATGCTGATAAGGTTCTGGGAATAGAAAGTCAGCATGATTTTTTGGTAAAAGTAAAAGTTGGAAAATTCATGTCCAAACTTGCTGAGCATATGTTCCCAAAGATCCAGGAATGACTTCTTGACTTCGTAGTTTAGAAGCAATATAAATTGTAAACTATTCCTTTTCTCAACTTTGTTTATATGGTGGAGGAACCTGTTTAGCTGCCGATTTTGAGTAATAAATGTCATATTATATCATAAATGCTGATATTTAACCAAGTTGATTTTTGGGTTTAAGCTGGATGAATATCATTACTTGTTTTGCAAACATGGTTTTTGCTCTTTATCTTGCTGCCTAGATTGAAATATTCTTACTATTTCCTCTGCATAAGTAACAGTGAACCAATTAATCTTAAGTAAACTCTGTCATTTGCATTGATTTTGTTTGTGTATCATCAATAAAGTTGTGTGTTGATGTTGGAAAGAAAAAAAAAGAGAGAAGAAAGAAATCATCCTTGTCCTTTGGTTTATAATCTAGTTGGAGAGATAAGGAACATACAAACCAAAAGATAACCAACAATGACTGGAACACACACTCATTGTCAGATATGTACTCTCAGAGCACAGAGGAGGCAAAGGCCTCCGCAGGATAGGAAAGTTAGCTAAAGCTTCACAGAGGAAGCAGCCATTGAAAGTGAGCCCTGAATGGAGTAAGGTAGGTAAGGCAATCCCTGAGAAGGGGAAATGGTCTGAGAAAGCTATTGAGGTACGAACCTTCTTCCTATAACCGGAGAACAGTCTGCATTGAGTGGAGAGCGTGTGAAATAGGAGTAAATAAATTTGGGAAGCTGAGTGAAGCCAGTTGTGGAAAGATATTAGAATACTGTCTCATTGAACACTCAGATACATTAAATATTGTTGATTAGAAAACAGACTTCTTAGAAAGGTCCTGCTTCTTCTCCTGCTGCACAGTATCAATTAGGCTGTAGAAAAATGGACCCTCTGAAACCCTGGTGGTAGCCATTTGGTCAAATATGTCATAGGACTTAAAATATATAAACCTTGTGTCCTAAGAGAGAAATTGAGTAATTGGCCAAAGTTTGTATGTACGAAGCTATTTGCCTCAGCACTACGGTACCAAAAATTGGAAACAACTAAAGTGTCTATCGTACTGGATTATTTAAATAAATTAAGAAATGTTCACACAGTAGGATATGATATACATGCTAATGGAAATCTATTTTGTTAGGAAAGTGTGTTCATCATACATTAAGGGAGAAAGGTAAGTTTGATATAGCAGTATTTGTAATATTCCATTTTGGGAGGATAGGAAATCATGTTTATAAAGACATTAAAAAGTCTGGAGGTACATACATAATAACAATAGTTATCTTTGGGTAGAAGGATAATTTGTGAACTCTGCTTATTTACTTTTTATTCATCTGTGTTCTCATTTATCTAAAGTGAATGTAGATTTTTAGGAAATTTTTGAAAATGAACTATTGGGTATGAAGCAGGTGACTAGTTGAAAATGGCACCGTGTGGAAAAAATCAGATTAAAGTGGGATGGATTGAAGTGGTGAAGGTGAAACTTATGAGGATTAGATAAGATAACATATGCAAAATACATACAATATTTTAGCACATAGTAGTTAAAAAAGTGAGAACACTTAAATATTCAGAATTCAGGGTTAATAGTTTTTTGGTTGACCTTTGCTTATTGGAACATTCTGCCATGTTTCAGTGTCATTCAATAAATGACACTATAATAACAATAAAATTAACATTTACTAAGTGATTACTGTGTAGAGTTCAGTCATTCCTGTAATGCAACTGCTAAAATAATTTCTTAAGGCAATAAAGTTTTCTTTCATCTAATAATAGGAGCAAGGACACAAGTTGGGGGAGTTAATTGCATATATATATATATATATATATATATATATATATTAAACTTGCTTTATATATGAGACCAGGAAAGGGTAAAATCTTCTGTTTGGTTACGATCTAATTTTAACCCCAGGCTTTCATATGTTTCCATATATATACCGTGATGTCTACAGAAGATAAAAGGACCAGAGACTAATTGGCTTGCAGTTGTTAGATATGGTCATTCTACTAAATTATGTATATATGCACACTCATTAGATACCACTTTTAAGAGTGGGATGAAGGAAATCAGAATGAAGATATTTCTTGAACTTAAGGTACAGAATGAGTTTTATACTTGTCCTAAAAAGGAAGTTTCTTCTAGTAATAGAAAGTCACAGTGTGGTAAGCACAGGCCCGACTGGCATCCATCTGCTCCTTTTTATTTCCCCATTTTTCTTCTCTTTCTCTCACACTTCTGTCTATTTTCTTCTTCTAGAAGACAGTTGGTGATAGTTTTTCTGCACTTCTGTCTCTTTTGGGATGACATGACCATTTAATTTTCATATACTTGTCATGTGCCAGTGAGCATTTGATACAGAATAATAATTGTCATTACCAGAATCATAAAGTGTGACAGGATGCCAAGAATTTTTTTTTTTTGTGGCACCAGGGATCAAACTCACAACCTTGCACCTGCCAGGGCAGGCGCTTAAGCCGCTAAGCCAAACTCCCGGCCCTTCAAGAATGTTTTTGAACCCCTGTTGACTTAGTGTTACTGTGGTGCTACCCTATGTGCCCTGCATGCACTTTTTACATCTAACACCTGGTAGTGTCCAGACTGAGTAACCTGCTCCTTGGGAAAGTCCTGGGTGAGACTGAGGTGGGACATGGCCAGGTCATACCCAAATGTCCCAATATTTCCACACAGGAGGTTGTCACTCCCAATCATTTTGGGAAGGGCAAAATTCTAGGATTGTGGGCTGTGATTGTGACAGCTCATGGGAACTGGGAAGAGGCAGTATCCTCCTGTTAGAGAAGATACTAGAAACTCAGAGGATGTATTATTTTGGTTTTATTGTCATCTAACAGTTTTAGAGTCTATTTCAGTCCAAATGTGCTTAAAAGCATTTTGTTGTTGTTGTTGTTGTTGTTGTTTTAGGAAAGGGTCTTGCTATGTAGTTCAGGCTGACCTTGAACTCACTATGTAGCCCAAGCTGGCCTCGAACTCATGGCGATCCTTCTGCCCCAGCCTCTTGAGTGCTGGGCTTACAGGTATGTGCCACCACTCCTGGCTAAAGACAATTTTACAGTGATGGATTTCAGTTTGTTAAAAATTGTCACCCAAAGCAGAATACTTCAAGGCTCAGGAAGCATTTTCTTTCCAATTCATATTTTGCCTTCCTTGTTTCAAAACAGATTCCAAGTAGGTTTGGCAAATTGATGTGATTTGGGCAAATTTCATGTTTATGACTCTCTGGTTTTGCTAAGTTTTCTTGAGAATGACTTTTAAAGTAGTGATTGTGACTATTTCTAATGTGATCTAATAGATACCTAATTTGTTTTTATTTTGTTTTGTTTTGTTTTGAGACAGCATCTCCTGTGTTGTCTAGGCTGGCCTTGAGCTCACTATATAGTCTGAGCTGGCCCATCCTCCTGCCTCAGTCTAATGCATGTTGGCATTATAGATGTGTGCCACCACACCTGGCTTTAATTCATTCATTTTACATTAATTTTGCATCACATCCTGACCTGCATGTTTTCTCTGATTTAAGCTGTGGCAGTTCCTTGTCTTTAACCCAGGGATATCTCAGTACCACTATGAGATCCCTGTCCTGAGGTATAAAGAGGATAAGGGAGATTTACTTTTCAGAATAACATATGTCCATGCTTCACCTTCTCCACTGGGGCCCCCTCATTCGTTGTGTTAGGGGCTTGCACAATGTGTGTGTTTGAAGAGGAGTGTGACAAGAGGAAGAGGGTGAGGAAGGAGAAGGAAGTCCTATGCCAGGTAATTTTATCCTGACAGGTTCATACAAATGTAACTCGAGTCTCCACTGGGAGTGGGTTAAGTGTCACTCGCTGGGCCTGTTGACCACTAACATCTTAGAAAGTGAAAAAGCTGGTGTAATACAAGTGGCTTTATTTGGGCCCAGAGTCTCTTTAGTTACGCAGCTTTTCTGAGCTTGCAGAGGATATACTATATTATTAAATGGAATGATACTTTCTTTTGCAAATAAAAACTGGAATGATAATTTGTTACTGTAAGATTAGAAACATGAAGCAGGCCAGATTTTGAGTGTTTGCAGCTCAGAACATTTTATCTCTGGTCAGTCTAGGCCAGAAACCAAATTATCATCGTTAACTTGGTGCTCAGGGAACTTAAGCTAACATAGATAGTGGTTGGTGCCATCAAAGAAGGAGAACCTGATGGGTATTTAACTCCTTTAACATTGTTCATGCTTTTTTTTCCTTTATAAATGATTAGTGCAAGTGATCAAATCTTACTTATTTTCTTTCTTTGGCTTCTAGAGTTTTAGCTTTGCTAAGGAAACTCTATATAGTCATATTCTTTTTATTGTTTTATAAACACATTATAATATTTTCATTTTAAAAATTTCTGGGGCTGGGGATATAGCTCAGTTGTTTAGCACCTGCCTGGCAAGTGCAAGGTCCTTAGTTTGATTCATGGTACCCCCCCAAAAATGAAAAAATTCTGTTATATATAGTCATGTGTATTACAAAGTAGGTATCTGCTCTATCTTCCAAGAAAGTGTACTTTGAGGAAGTACTGCTTATATTCTGTTATTCTTCCATTATTTGCGAAATCTTCTCCATAAATAGAAGCCATGTTTATGTTTGCTACTTTTGAAGTGTGGTACACTGAACAGCCATACTACAGGGCTTATTTCATTAAAAAACAGAGTTAACAATTTAGGTGGTTTCTTAGCTCAGGACTAGAAAAGTTAACCTGGGGCAGAGGCTCATCAGGTGAGACTGTTGGGATATACATTACACAGAAAAGGGAAGAGGCAGGGAAACACAGAAAGTGAGCACAAGGGAGTAAGTTATCTATCTGGACATAATTTTCAACAAAATATAACTGATTACTTTAGTTGATATCTTCAGTAAGGACAGAAATATAATTGCATTTCTCTTTCTTGCCCCATTCTTCTCTTCCTCTCTCCTATTTTCTGTTTGTGCTGAGGATCAAACCCAGGGCCTGCCACATGCGAGGCAAGCCCTTGGTACATCTTAGCCTCTGTCATGAGATGGGCCTGAGCCAGTGGCAGCTGTTCATTGCATGGCAGCCAGGGAAGCAGAGAGAGATGGGAAGTACCAGCGAGGGTGATATGCCCTTCCATGTCATCCCCCCGGTGACCCACCTCCAATCTGGCCCTACAGCAATTCAGCTACGGTGCTCCCATGATCCAGTCATCTTTTAAAAGCTCCACCTCTGGACACAGGAGGCTTTTGGGGGACATTTCAGATCTAAACCATTACAAAAGTCTGAAAGTAGCACCTGCTTATTAAAAGTCAAAACAGATTAATTTCTAAAGTAAACTGTAAAAGTTGACCTTTTCCAGTCATCTTTAAAATGTTGTCTGTTATTACCAATCTGTTGTCATCTATTTATACACCGATACAAATAGATATTATACAAACTTGTTTTATTAGTATGTGTCTTTCATACATATTGATCACATTCATCATAGGGAAATTGTACCAGTACATAATATATGTTAATTTTTCTTTTGTCCCATTCCATTCCCCTTCTTTCAACCCTTCTGTCCTTCCCAGCTTACAAAAACTTTATTTCCATTCTCTATTTTAAAAACCTGTTTACTTGCTTTCTTCTCTCCTCCCGCCTCCCTCATTCTCCTTCCCATTTGAACAAATTTTCCCTACTTCCCAATATTTATCCTCTATTTATTATACATACTTTTTTAACAGAAAATGAACTCACGGTCTGTTCTACTCTACAGCCTTTTGCACTTAAAGTATATCGCATATGTCTTTCTATGCATATGTTATCACTTAACTTTGTTCATGATGTCTTATTCTGTAGATTATCCACATTGTAAGTTAGTCATATCATTTTGCCTCCTTTTTATTATTTGTAGGTTTTTCAAGCATAGGTAAGCATTTAAAAATAACATTTGTAGAGAATTGAAATTTTTTCTTCAAGCTTTTCAGAATAGGGGTATGTGTGTGTGTTTCTTTTTAATCCTTCTGATCTATACTTTTGTGTGTAATATGAAGTAAAGGTGCATTTTATTTTTTCTTCCTCCAAGCTTTGAATATGTGTGTCATCTTATTCAAATTTTGGCAGGACTTTTAGTACACTGTTAGGTTTTTTTTTTTTTTTGCACCGGGGATTGAACTCACAACCTCGTGCCTGCCAGGTAAGTGCTTAAGCCACTGAGCCAAACTCCCGGCTACTGTTAGTTTTAGGTTACTTACTAAATGTTTTTCTTTATAAATAGAAATATTATTGCTCTGCTTGTTATCTTTGATGTTATCTTTGAGGTATAATGCACTGAGCACTGCTGGTGAGGTTTCATTTAACAGAATTTGTTTTATAAAACATGGAATTAATACCTATTGGGTTGTGACTTTTAATTAATCAGGCTATATCTCTATTATGAATACATTTAAAACACCAAAAAGATAGATAAAATGCACTCCAGCCTATGAAAATTCCATAATCTTTAAAACATAGTCTAACGAGTGGCCAAAGTAAGTATGACACTTCATTAAAAACAAACTTAATGTTGTCCTGGAACATGTAACAACAAATGATATAATCAATGTATTTGAGAGCTTGAAATTCTGTTGGCTGATCTAGTCTTTCAAGTGGGATAGTTAGTATATATTGGAACCAAAGATAAGAATTTTGTTTTTTGTTTGTTTGTTTTTTTTTTGCGGCACCAGGGATTGATCTCACAACCTCGCGCCTGCCAGGGCAGGCGCTTAAGGCACTGAGCCAAACTCCCGGCCCTAAGAATTTTGTTTTTTGAGGCATAGAATGAATTGTCACATCTGGAAGGCTTGAACACTATGAATTAAGACATTTTGGTGGACATTTACAAGGTAAAGTAGTACTTTTCATCAAAAAGAGTAAGTGAGATACAGATTAAATTTATATAAAAACATTTGAGTACAAATGGAAAAATTACAAATAAAATCAAGGGGGCATTGACACTGAGACAATTCATTGAACTATGGTTGCAATGGATTAAATTATTCTACTGATTAGTTTGATATCTCATTCACCAGTAGTTTATGACCCTTGAAGTAAAAGAAATAAGAGAGTAGTGTTGCCATATCGGCATTTCTCTGTGATAATCTCAGACACCTTGCTAGGGAAAGGTATTGATTTTTTTGTATTTATCATAAGTTCTACCATTTCTTTTAATTTGCTTATTGACTTTCTACTTTTAAATAGTCCCTTGTGTTTTAGAATATAGTCATATCTATTGTAGATAGAAATTATTTTTATCTTTCTAAGTTTTATGTTAACTATTTATTTTCTTGTTTTATTGCAGTAGCTCCAGTCTCCAAAAACACTGAGGAGTAAAACTTGAGGTTGTTGACAACACTGACTTTTCCCCAGTTTTAGTGGAAATAACTTTGGTATTTTATGGTTAGAATAAGAATTGCTGTTGATTGTTGGTAAAAGGTCCTTTCAGTATTCGTTATTCTTTTCTAATTCTTTTAGTTTCTGTTAGGATTAGCTGCTTTCATTTTATAATGATGTTTCAATATCTGTTGACAGAATCATGTACTTTTTCCTTTTAATGTTTTGATAGAGTGAGTTATAGTGATAGGATTCCTGGTGTTTGACTATTTTAGTGTATATTAGTTATACAGAACAGTGGGGTTTTGGGGGTCTTTTTTTTTTTACATGGAAATGGCATACTGTGATCATTTTCATTCCCTTGATACCTCTTGTTTTACTTTCTTCCCCACTTCCCCAATCCTCTAGCTCTTCTTTCATAGTCTCCATTATACTTTTATGTCATCTCTTTTTTATTATTTTATTTTTAGATTCTACTTATGAGAGAAAACTTGTGTTACTTGTCTTTCTGCATCTGACTTACATTGCTGAAAATGATTTCCAGTTTCATCTATTTTCCTGCAAATGACATGATTTCATTATCAATCCCTATCCAGTCATAGTGTAATTATTTCTGGTTATACTTCCGGATTCTAGTCTTTTATGTGTTTTATATTTTTCAAAATATTTTATTTTGGTTTTTATATGTGTTGATATTTGTTTATGGTTATCTTTTCATGTACTATCTTTAGCCAGTTTGGGTCTTAGTTTTGCTAGCCCATTCAACCCTAACCCTAAGTTTCTCTTTGACCTAGGGGTTGTTTTCATGAACACAGCTATATAATTAGGTAGTTACATTTTATGGTCATCTTTTATTACTTCTAATTTTATTTTGTTAATGCGAGAAGATATGGTATAAATTCACTCCCTTTTAGAATGCATTTTTTTTAATGCTGTCAAGGACATGATCATTTTTTAAGAGTTCCACAGACAGCAGGCATGTTGTCCCAGTAGGCAGGTGTATTAGTCAGGGTTTTACTAGAGAAAACAGATATTACACAAGCTATACAAAAGTATAAGAAACTACAGGGTAGGCTTACGATGGTCAGCCACAGAGTCAGATGAGGAAGCGTTCAAAGGGTGTTTGCACGCTGGAGACCAAAGCATTCTATCCAAGGTCTGGAGTTCACCCCAGTGTCCTGTGCAAGTCTGCACCAGCAGGCTGAGGAGTCTGCGACAGAAGGCCAAAAGGCCTATACTGGAAGGTTGAAGGGTCTATGCCAGAAAGCTGAAGAATCTACACTGGAAGCCAGGAGACGATGTCCAAACCAAAGGCAAAGACTGGAGCACCTCCAAAGAATGGAATGCATTTGTCTTTCCTCCTTCCTTGTTATACCATCCAGGTGATGGGCCACCCTAGGATGGCTCTTCTACGTCATAGGGTGTAGAGTTAAGCTTCTAAATGTCTCAAGTTGACACAATCAATCAACCACTACAGCAGGCATATAATCCCAGCACTCCATAGCGAACACTCATGTAATCCCAGCACACAGGAGGCTGAGGCAGGAAGATGCGTGCAAGTTTGAGGCCAACCTGGGGTACATAGTGAATTCAAGGTCAGTATGAACTACACACAGAGACCCTGACTCACAAACAAACAAAAAACTTTCCATAGGCAGGAAAAATGATGTACAATCTTTGCTTGTTTGTTTGTTTGGTTGTTTGGTCTTTTTGAGACAGGGTTTGACTATGCAGTTCAGACTGGCCTTGAACTCACTTTGTAGCCCACACTGACCTCGAACTCTAAGCGATCCTCCTGCCTCAGCCTCAGCCTCCCGAGTGCTGGGATTACAGTGTGTGCCAACATGCCCAGTGATGTACAGTCTTTGTGTAATAAAAATTTCTACACTTGGAGTTAAAAGCTTTGTTTGATTATTTAAATATGTGATTATATTTTCATCTATAGGATTAGTCATTTTTTAAACTTCATGTTTTTTAAAAGTTGTAATTAGTAAGCCAGGCGTGGTGGCGCACTCCTTTAATCCCAGCACTCGGGAGGCTGAGGTAGGAGGAGCGTTGTGAATTTGAGGCCGGCTTGGGCTACAATGTGAGCACAGTGCGACCCTGCCTCAAAAAAAAACCAGGGGCGGGAGTTTGGCTCAGTGACTTAAGTGCCTGTCTGGCAGGCGTGAGATTATGAGTTCAAGCCCTGGTGCTGCAAAAAAATAAATAAATAAATAAATAAATAAAAGTTGTAATTATTCAATTATAGCAATTGTGAAAATCAGTGGAGTTTTTCCGGTGACATTATACATGCATACATACATAATACATGCATATATGTCATGCTTTAATCATACTCGCCCTCCCTATTACCTTCTCTTACTTCCCATTTGTCACCTCCCATCTCCTTTGCTAATGTGTTTAGGTCTTTTTATTTTGTAGTTCTCACATATGAGAAAAAGTGCACCATACTTATCTTTCTTCATCTTACTAATTCTGTTTACCATGATAACCTCCAGTTAGGATTGGCCCAATTCTGATATGGTCATATTAAAATTTTATAATTTTGATTGCTTTTGCTTTATTTGGTTAGTTGCGAAGTTGTTTGGTACACATAAGATTAGAACAGTTATAGGTTCTTTTTAAGTTGTGCCTCTTATAAGTTGTAGATATAATGATTTAAACTATATTTTTAAAGCAGTTCTTCTCTTGCTTATGTTTAAATGTCACTTGGATTTATATGAGTATTTTCAATAATGTTTTCTTTTTGGTTACCTATGCCTGATAGCACCTTGTCAAGTGGTTTGTTTTAACTTTTGTTTGTTGTATTGTAGGTGGATTTCTTATAAACAAAGCATAGTTTTATGTTTAACTCAATATGATGGTCTGTACCTTCACACTGAGTGTAACAGTTAACATACTGATTTTATTCTTTCTGTTTTTGTTTGCTCTTTTATTTACTATTTAGCTTCTTTTGTTGAGTCTATTACTCCATTTTATTAATTTTTAGTTTATTCAAATTTCTATTCTTTTTTTTTTTTTTGAGACAGAGTCTCGCTATATTGTTCAGGCTGTCCTTGGACTCACTTATGTTTCCCAAACTGGCCTTGAACTCACAGCAATCTTCCTGCCTCAGCCTCCCAAATGCTGGGATTACAGGCACGTGGTCATCATGTCCAGCTTTTTGAATTGCTACTGTTATGCAGTTATGTGTATTTTGGAAGCCTCTTATGGCCGGGCGTGGTAGCGCACGATTTTAACCCCAGCACTCAGGAGGCTGAGGTAGGAGGAGCGCTGTGAGTTCGAGGCCGGCTTGGGCTACAACGTGAGTGCAAGACTGGCCTGAACTACATAGTGTGACCCTGCCTCAAAAAACTAGGGCCGGGAGTTTGGCCCAGTGACTTAAGCGCCTACCTGTGAGTTTGATCCCTGGTGCCACAAAAACAAACAAAAACAAAAAACAAAAAAACCCAAAAAACTATTATGCTTTTCTGCACATTTTAACCCAATATGTGTTGAAACTACAAACTAAACAGTATTTCTCTGCTGGTAAATCCAATTGAGATAATCATATCTCCCACTGAGGCATCCTATTTTTCCACTGCTCCCAGACTCTGAGAATAGGAAAACTTCAGAAGCATTTATGCAAAGCTAAGTACCAGTTAGTATATAGTGGTTAAATTTGTGATCCTGGAGTGATAGTTGTTGAGTTAAAAGCTATTTACTTAAAAGATATATATTTTAGGGTGAATTATTGACCACTGTGTAACCTGAGACTAAGAATAGCATCAGTCTCATAAAGTTGTTGAGAGAGTTAAGTAAGATATGTAAGTGCTTAGAGAAATACTTCACGAGTAGTAAGTGCTCAATAAATGTTATTACCTATAATTTAGACATAAATTGTAGTCTCTCTGATCTTCATGTATTTGAATGTATCTGAATTTCACCTTGACTTGTGAAGAGTATTTTGATTGGGCACACAATTTGTTGGTTACTATTTTCTTTTCTAGATATCATGTAGATGCTTGTCTATTTTTTCCTTGCCTCCAGGATGGCAACTAATAGCTTTATTTCCCTTTTTAATCTGCCCTTTTATAATATCTCTAGTGTTGAATGTATTAATTTTATAAAGATACCAGCAAGTATTTGAACTTTTTTCACTAATCCTGTCTGGAATTTGGATTACGCTTTCACTCTTCAGCCACAGTATTCATTTAGATTAAGGAAAGTTTCCTTTATCATTTCTTTACCTGTTATTTCTCTTTCAGTTGTTTCTCTTTCTTATTGTAGGAATTAATCAGTTTATTAGGCCTTTGGGTTAGTTCTCCAATTTTTAAATCTTTTTTCTTTATAATTTTCATTTATTGTTTAAAATTTTACTTGTTCCTCCTTGTTGTTTATTTGGTTCTTAACAGTGACTTCCCTCTTTCATTTGAATTTTGAAATTTGAAAATCATGTTTTCCAACTGAGAATTTTTTTTATCAGTTGCTTCTTTTCAGTATTGTTATTAATGTGTTGCTAAAGATAGTGTCTGGCACAGTTGATGCCGTCACTCACCACCGGAGATCTATACATGAACCCGGAGGACTCAGGAATTAAGTGCATTGCCCCCAGTCCCTGGGTTCTCCACAGCACAGGGCAACAGTATTGACAACCAACAGATTAACCCAATTAAAGAAGAGACCAACACCCCGGAGGAGAGGACTGAAGTAATACCCTATCACAGAAACTGGGTGAGAGACAACCTTGTGAGATAGGCTTGGAGAGGGTGAGAACTAAACAGAGATCCCTGGAAACCTTTGTGAGTTCTGGACTCAGACCAGGAAGATCACAGGGCCTATATTCTATTATGCGAAGGCAGAGTCAGTGGGAGTAATTGTCAGAGGGGGCAGTCTTGAAAAAGAAACCACTTGACTTAGTGGTATGTTTGAGCTCTGGCGCTGCTGCCCACATCAAGTAGAAATCACTAGTCAGAATTACTAGAAGTAAATATAAGAGGGGCCTAATTGTCTTCAACCAGACTCTCCATTGTTTTTGGCTAAGGGTTGTTCATGTGTGGATCTTAGGGTTTGTCAATATCTAGTTGACATTTGATTCCACTGCTATCACTGAATTTATTACCATAAACAAGGTAACATATTAGTGGCTGGCAATTGGTTTTATCTCTATGCCAATACCTGTGTTTCCTGGGTTGTCATAATACTGTGGCTCTCTACTGAAGAACAGAGAACTGGACCAAAGAATTTGCAAACCCCAGCACAGAAAACAACCCTCTCCCCAGAGACATGAAAAGGCAAGACAACACAATGCCTTCAAAAACTGCCAAATCTTCCAAAATAAGTAAAGGGGGACATGATAGGGAGGAAATCATACGCTACATAACAGATCTGAAAGCATACCAATGGAGATAAAACAGCTCCACAAAGTGCTTGTTAAATTTAAAGAAGATATAACTAAACACATAATGACCATAATGAAACAAATGATCAGCAAGTCTAGAGAAGACACTAATAGATAGCTAGTGGAGTTACAGAAAGAGATACAAAACATGAATGCCCAGCATAGAAAAAATGGTATGTGTACTTGTACTGTCATTTAATTCAAGTGTCTTATTTCTTTCTTAATTTTCTGTGACCCACTGATTATTCAAGCGTATGTTGTTTAATTTCCATATGTTTGCATGATTTCTGTTATTTCTTTTGCTAATTTCTAGTTTCATTGCACTGTGATCTGATAACATACAAGGTAAAATCTTGATTCTTTTGTATACTTTATTAACTAGTGTGGGGGTCTGTTTTCAAAAAAGTGCCATATACAGACAAGAAGAATGTGTATTCTGTTGTTTGGTAGAACACTATGTATATGCGTTAAGTCCATTTGTTTGAAGGTTTGGTCCAACTATATTTCTTTGTTGAATTTTTGCTTAGTTGTTCTGTTTCTGATACTGGGGTGTTGAGTCTCTTCTGGTTCCATATAAATTTTAGGATTGCTTTCTCTAGTTCTGTAAAGTATGCTGTTGGTATTTTGACCGGGACTGCACTGGATCTGTACAACAGTTTTGGGACTATGACCATTTTGACAATATTGTTTCTGCCTATCCAGGAGCAAGGGACATCTTTCCATTTCCTATCGTCCTTTTAAACCTCTTTTTATCAGAGTATTATAGCTTTTTGTAGAGGTTTTCTGCTTTCTTGGTTAGGTTAATTCCTAGATATTTCATTTTTCTTGAAGTTACTGTGAATGGTATTGTTTCCATAATTTCCTTCTTATCAAGTTCATTATTGATGTACACAAAAGCTAATATTTTTTTGTGTGTTGATCTTGTATCCTGCTATCTTGCTGAAATTGGTTATTAATTCTGAGAGTTTTTGGGTTGAATTCTTTGGGTTTTCTATGTAGAGTATCATGGCATCTGCAAATAATGATAATATGAGTTCTTCCTTTCCTATTTGTATCCCTTTTATTTCTTTACCTTGCATGGCTAATGTTTTCAAGTATAATGCTGAATAGAAGAGGTGATAGTGGACATTCTTGTCTTGTTCCTGATTTTAGGGAGAATGATTTCAGTTTTTCTTCATTTAGTATGATGCTTGCTATTGGTTTGTCATAAATAGCCTTTATCATACTCTGGTATGTTTCTTCTATACCTATTCTCTTCAGGGTTTTTTTTTTTTATCATGAAGGACTGTTGGATTTTGTCAAAAGCATTTCATGCATCTATTTATATGATCATATTGCTTTTGATCTTGCTCCTGTTTATGTGATGTATTAGATTTATAGACTTATGTATGCTGAATCATCCTTACATTTCCAGGATGAGACTTACTTGATCACGATATATGATATTTTTGGTAATGTGCTGCATTCTATTTCCTAATGTCTTGTAGAAGATTTGTTCGTTTATGTTCATTAAGGAGATTGGCCTATAGTTTTCAATTTTAGTTGAGTATTTATCCAGTTTTGGGATCAGGATGATACTGGCTTCAATAAATAAATTTGGGAGCACTCCATCCCTTTCAACTTCTCTGCAGAGCTTGAGGAATATTGATGATATAACATCATCAAAGTTTTGTAGACTTCAACTGTGAATCCATCAGGTCTGGGACTTTTTTAGTTATAGATTCTTTATTACTGTGACAATTTCATTGCTTGTTATTGGGTTGTTAAGCATATTTATGTCTTCTTGAATTAATTTCGGTAGTTTTTATGTGTCTAGGCATCTGTCCATTTCTTCAAAATTTGCTAATTTGTTGGAAAATAATTTTTCAAGGTAGTTACTATCCTCTGGATTTCCACAGTGTCTGTTTTGATTTTGCTTTTTTCGTTTCTAATTGCATTGATGTAACTCTTTTCTTTGTAAGTCTGGCTAGAGTCTTGTCATTTTATTTTTCCTCACAAAGAACAAGCTCTTTGATTCATTGAATTTTCATTGATTTTTTAAAATCTCAATTTCATTGATTTTCACTCATATTTATAATTCCCCTCTTTGGTTTTGGGGTTGACTTGTTGATGTTTTTCAAGTATCTTAAGATTTCTTACCAGGATATTTATTTTGGCGTGCTTTGTTTTCCTAATGTGAGGATTGATTGTGATGAATTTTTCTCTTACAATTACTTTCATAGTATTCCAGAGGTTTTGTTGAGTTGTACAGTAATTATTATGAAATTCCAGAAATTTTAATTTTTTTCTTTGATTTCTTGTGTGACTTATTGATTGTTCAGAAATCTGTTATTAATTTTCCAGGACCTTTTGCCTTTTCTGAAATGTCTTCTGTCATTGATTTCCATTTTCACCTCACAGTGGTCTGATAGTATGCATGGGTTTATTTCAAATCTTTTATTTTCACTTATGGTAGTTTTGTTGACTAGTATGTGATCTCTTGGAAAACGTGCCACGTGCTGCTTAAAAGAGTTTATACTATGTTGTAGAGGGGTGGAATACCCTGTATATATCTATTAAGTCCATATATTCAAGGGCGTGCTTCCGTGCTGATAATTCCTTATTGTTTCCTTTGTTTAGTTGATTTATCTTCTTGCAAAAGTAAAGTATTGAATTTCCCTACTACAGTTGTATTAGTGTTTATTTGATTTTTTTATTTCAGTAGTTTTTGTTTTATGAAGGCAGGTGCTCCAGCACTCAGTGCATATATGTTTATCAATGTTATTTCTTCTTGTTGGATTGTTCCTTTAACTAGGGTGTAGTGACCTTCTTTATCACTTCTACTCTGTTCTAACTTGAAGTTTACCATGTCTGATATTAGAATTGCTGCCTCTGCTTGTTTTGGGGACCTTTGTGTATGAATTTTGCTTTTTATCCTTTAACCTTTAGTCTATGAATATTTTTTTTTGATTAGATGACTTTCTTGAATGAAAAATAGTGTAGATTCCATTTTTTGATCCACTCTGCCAGTATGTGTCTTTTGATTAGAGAGTTGAGGCCATTAATGTTGAAAGATACTTCTGAGATGTGTTGGTTATTTAGTATCATTGTCTTCTTTATCATTTGGTGTATCTTTATTTTAGTTTTCCTGATTTTTTTGGTTATTTGCCCACCTCCTTCACTAGTTTCCTCTGTGTTGTTAGGTGTGTCCAACCCTAGGTTTGTGTCGAGCATATTTTGGGGTATTTTCTCTAGAAGTGGTTTAGCACTCATATATTTTCTGAGTTGGTCTTTTTCATAGAAATACTTTATTTCTCAATCTATTTTAAGGGATAGCTTTGCTGGATAAGTTAATCTAGGTTAGAAGTTATTTGCTCTTAGTTTTTGCGATACTTCAAACTCTTCTGACCTTTTAGGATTTGTGTTGAGAAGTTTTCTGTGATTCTAGTTAGTTTACATTTGTCTATGATTGTTTTCCTCTGACTGTTTTTAAGATTCTGTGTTTTTGGCTGGATATTTGGTAATTTAGTAAAGATATGAGTTGATGAGCTTCTTTTTTCATAATAATTTGGTTTTCTATCAGTATCACTTTAAATTCTTTTATTATATTTGGGTAAGTTTCTTCTGTGATTTCTGTAAGCATGCTAGTAAATCCATTTGTGCTATCTTCTAATTTTTATCTAACTCCAATTATCTTGAGAGTGCTCTTATTGTCATCTAGTAATTGCTGGATAATCCTCTTTTATTTTTTTATTTTCTTTCTGCATACTTTTATCTCTTCCTCATAATTCATTATTTTGTTCTTGATATCAGACACTGTCTTCATATTGGTCATTTCTTCAATTTATGAATTCAGTATAGTTTTTTTTTATTTCAGGCATTTATGTCTGACATCTTTTCAATGGTTTTGTATCCTTGTTGAATCTGTCATTCAAATTTTGAACTGTTTTGGATAGTTCATCCATTTTTTAAAATCTATTTCCTTGAAACTCATCCTGGGCATATTGTGTGAAATTGCGGTGAACTTTTAGTTTATTTCTTCACTGAATTCAATTTTCTTTATCCTTTCTATAAGATTTTCATAGATTTCTGCTCCTTGATGTTTGTTTTGTTTTCCTTTTGTGGACTCTTGCTCTGCCTTGAGGGAGTTAAGAGAATTCAGGGATCTTCTATTTACTTGCTTCCCAATGTTCCTGTGTCTATCTGTGGGCTCTCCCTCCCTCCCTCCCTCCCTCTCTCTCTCTCTTTCCTTTTCTTTGGGGGAGGGGTACTGCAGTTCGAGAGCTACAGAAGGAATTTTGTGGCCTATATGGAGATTGTAGTAGGTTGCTGCCTCCCTTATATAATATTCAGCTTTGTATGTCCAATGCTACTCTTTATTCTTTCTGTTATTTACTGTAAGTAATTTTCACTCTGTCCCTATGCTTTGCTAAAAGAATTACTTCTGGTTACAGTGGCATCAACAGATTCAATCTTACAATACTTCTGTATTGTAGATCTTGCAGTTATACTTCCTCCCTTTGTCTATCCTCTATGCACAGTAGTTTTATTATTTGTGGTTGTTCTGCAATGAGGTAGGTAAGGAGGAGTGAGGAGAATGGGAGGTGTTCGGATGAGGAATGTTAGACACTAGCTGGGAAGTAGTGGTAGATGCAAATAGAAGGTTGATGTGAGATCTGATTCTTTTGGAGTACTTTTAGGTAAATTAAAGGGTTTGTACTGATAGTTTCCAGAGGGTATTTGGGATTAAAGGGTGAAATATGGGAGAAAGGAGGTTTGTTTTGTGCTTGAGGGGAGGTATATCATTGCCAGAACCTACTGAAAGGGAGGACACTGAGCTGGGTAAAATATGAAGACCAAACATTTGGGATGGGAAGGATCAAAGGTTAATAAGAGTATAGAAGTGACTGTGGGGACCTAAATATGGGGAATTTTAAAACTTTGGAGGAAGTGTTTATGTGCTCAACACAAGAACGTAGAAATATGTTAATAATGCTGTTTTGGGAATTTGAGGTGAAGAAACCAGATAGGGACCAGAGGCAAGGGAGAGTGCATAGGTACCTATTAAATCATAGCCAATGAAAGAACAAATATAAAAAAGTAACAACCTAATGTACACAGGAAACCATAAAAGAGCATAACATTCCCCAAATTACTAAATAAATCAAGAAACATGCAAAAATGTAAGGCTGTAAAATGTCTGATGTGTACACAGTTTAAATACTTCAATGGGAAATTCCATATGTGATTTCTAAGTAGCTTTGTTGTCAGAGAGACTGAGTGCTCACACTCCAGTAAGTCCTCTGATCTTCCTTTGCAATATTAAAACTAATTCAGACTCCCTTCTTTTTTTTGTTGTTGTTGTTGTTGGTACTGGGGATTGAACTCACTACCTCTCACTTGCCAGGCAGGCGCTTGTGCAACTGAGCTAAACCCCTGGCTCCCTAGACTCAGGACTTCTTTCCACCAGGTTTCAGGCATTCTTGCAGACTCTGATCCAGTTTGAATTCTTGGATTAGGAATTCTTGCTGTCCTTCTCGCTGGGTGTGATGGTAGAATTGGCAGACAGCTTCACTGATATCAAATTTCCACTGAGTTAGCATTATTCTTATGCAGCCAAATCAGCTAGAGTAGCAACAAGTGAATCTATTACAGTGGTGTCTATCAGGGTTTGATGAAAATAGCATACCATGGGACCCCGTTTGAGATTTCACTTTGGCCTAGAGAAGAAATCCACAGTCGTAGTGGAAGCATTATAATAACCAAGTGTTGATTCACAGTTAATATGCACTAAATGCATTGGCTATGCCTCCTCTAATGGTGAAGAACAGCACCCAACAGTGATTTCATAGAATCAGTTATTTAAAGCCCAGGTGGTTGGAGACCAGGTAATGCCTTAGGTGGGAGGAGAAGAAAGAGGAAAACAGAAGTTTTTAAATGTCTACTGCTATGTGGTATGGGAATGAGAAAATAGGAAAAAGTGGAAAAGAATCTGAATTTATGGGTAACAATGAAAGCAGTCCTTTAAGGGAAGTTTGTAGTGGTGAATGCCCACATCAGAAAAATACAATAAGCCCAAATGAATAACCTGATGATGCATCTCAAGGTGTTAGAAAAAGCAAAAACAACCCAGACCCAGAGGTTTTACTGGGAAATTACAGCAATTAGAGCAGAACTTAATGAAACAAAGACAAAAATACAAAGAATCAATGAATTGAAGAGCTGATTCTTTGAAGGAGTAAACAAAATGGGCCAAGTCTTAGGCAATCTTACCAAAAAATTGAAAGAAAAGACACAAATTAATGCAATTAGAAATGAAAATTGTGATATCACAAGCGACACTGCCAAAATACAATAAAATAATAGCAACTACTCCACAAAGATGTATGCTAAACTACTGGATCACTCAGAGTTAATGGACAGATTCCTAGATATATGTGAATTATCAAAACTCAACGAATAGGGGCCGGGGATATAGTTCAGTGGCACAGCACCTGCCTGGCAAGCATGAGGTCCTGAGTTAGAGCCCCAGTTCAAAATAAAACAAAACAAAACAAAACAAAAAAAAAACCCTCAGTGAATAAGATTTAAGTCTTAAATTATCTAGTAATAGTCAATGAGTGAAATAGTAATAAAAACGTTACCAAGTATATTCACAGCCAAATTCTACAAAACTTCAGAGAAGATCTAACACCAATACTTCTCAAACTTTTCAATGAAATTGAGAAGGAAGGAATACTTCTGGAAACATTCTCAGAAGCTAACATTATTTTGGTCCCTAAACCTGACAAGGATCCAACCAAAAAGAAAACTACAGGAGAATTTCTTTAGTGGGCAGAGATACAAAAATTCTCAACAAGATACTGGCAAACAGAATTTGAAAAATCATCAAAAAGTTTAAACACCATTACCAAGTAGGCTTCATCTCAGGGATGCGAGGATGGTTCAACACATGCAAATCAATAAATGTAACACATCACATGAAAGAATAAAGGAAAAAAATCACACAATAACTTCAATAGATGCAGAAAAAGGTCTTTGGCAGAATTTGATATTTATTCATGATAAAAAATATCCCTGAAGAAAGGACCTTACGTCAACATGAAAAAAATCTATTTTATGACCGACCTAGTGTCAACATCGTATTAAATGGGGGAAAAGCTGAAAACCTTCCCTCTAGAATCAGGAACAAGACAAGAATGCTAATTATCACCACTCGCATTCAACATTGTTTTCAAAACATTATCTAAAGAAATCAGGCCAGAGGAAGCAATAAAATAGGTATGTACTGGAAAGGATGAAGTCCAAATATTATTTACAGATGACATGATCTTTTACAAGACTCAAACAAACTCCACCCAACAGACTCCTAGAATTGATAACCAAATTCAGCTCCATAGCAGGATCCAAAATACAAAAAAAAAAAAAATCGCATTGCTTTACAGTAATAATGAACTCACTGAAAAAGAAAATAGGAAAACATTATCATTTACAATAGCACCAAAAAATTACATGGGTATTAACCTAAGTAAATGAAAGATTCATTGCTCAAAAGGAAAGAGCAACTTGGATAAGGGAAAGGAGAAAAGAAAGAAGGGAAAAGATTATATATATATATATATATACACACATATGTATACATACGTATACATATATATGTGTGTGTGTTTGTCAATATATACAAGATACATAATTATATTACTAATCTCTGTTAGATCATCAAAAAGAAAATTTTGTTTTCATTGTCTGATTTTTTGATCATTTTTTATGTCTAAATCTTGTAATCTGAGCAACTACTTTCAAGATAACAATATGCAATATATGAACTATTGTTAATTTCCTATTTTTTTGGAAATTCTGTATCATTTTTATCCTTTTGGTTTGTTTTTAAAATAAAAAAATGACGTGAACCCCTCCCAAAAAACCGAAAGACTTATACTATGAAAATTATATCAGATTGATGAAGCAAATCAAGGAGGACATCAGAAAAGTATGCCCTGAGGGCTGGGAGTTTGGCTCAATGGCTTAAGTGCCTGTCTGGCAGGCACGAGGTTGTGAGTTCAATCCCTGGTGCCACACACACACACACAAAAAGCCCTGTTCCTGGTTACACAGGAGAAACATAATCAAAATTGTTATACTTCCAATACTGATGATAAACAGATTCAATACAATCACAATGAAAATACCAATGTCGTTTCTCACATAGCTGTAGAAAACAATCCTAATAAGATCTATGCAGAGCCAAAAAAGAGGTGGAATAGCAAAAGCAGTCCTGGATAACAAAAGCAAAGCAGATGGCATCAAAATCTCAGACAAAAGTTGTATTATAGAGCTACAGTGATTAAAACAGCATGATACTGGCACAAAAACAGGTACATGGATCAATGGAACAGCATAGAATAAGTCGAAACAAATCCCTGTCACGTACAGCTATTTGTTCTTTGAGAAAGTAGCCAAAAACATACACTAGAGGAAAAATAGCCTCTTTAGTAAATTGTGCTGGAAATATTGGATATCCTCATGCAGAAGATTGAGTCTAGATTCACATTTCTCACCATGTACTAAACTAAAATAAAAATAGATCAAAGATCTAAATATTAAAACAGAAACACTTAGTATACTGGAAGATAAAATAGATACAACTCGAAACAGAAGAACTCCTATGGAGCAAACTAATAATAATAGTAATAGCAATAAAAGTAATAAGAAGAATCAACAAATGGAATTATATCAAATAAAAAAGCTTCCGTACAAAAAAGGAAACAACCAATGGAGGGAAGAGACAATCTACATAATAGGAAAGAAATTTTGCTAGCTATTCCATGAACAGAGAACTGACATCAAGAATATATAAAGAACTCAAAAAAAATTTACCACCCAAAATAAAAGAACCAATAAAAAAATGAACAACTGAAATGAATACACATTTCTCAGTAGAGGTAGTACAAATGGCCAATAAATAATATTAAAAAATGCTCATCATTGGTGACCATTGGAGAAAGGAAAACAAATCACACAAAAATATCATGTTATGCAAGAAAGAATGAATATCATAAAAAAACTAATAAGAAATGCTAACAAGGATATGGAGAAAAACAAATTCTACTACACTGTGGGTGGGAGTGTAAACTAGAACAATCACTATGGAAATCAGTATGGAGATTCCTTATAAAACTAAAAATAGAAATTTCATTTGATTCAGCTATCCCTCTAGATATCTTCTCAAAAGAGTTAAAATCATCACAATTTAGGAGTACATGTATAGACATGTTTATAGCAGAATAGTTTATAATAGCTAAATCTTGGAAGCAACATATGCATCCTTCAACAGATAAATGGATAAGGAAAATGTATGTATTCACTATGGAGTACTATGCTGCCATCATGAAAGATAAGCTTGCAGCATTTACCTACAAATGCTGAGAATATAACATTAAATGAAACAAGTCAGACACACAAACTCAAATATCACATGGTTTCTCTTATATGAGAACCATAGCCAGAGATATAGCTCAGTGGCACAGTGCCTGCCCGGCAAGTGCAATGTCCTGAGTTCTATTCCAGATACCAAAAAAAAAAAAAAAAAAAAAGCCAAAAACAAAAAAAACACACAAATAGAAGAGGGAGATAAATAGGAAATATGAAAAAGCTAAAATACTTCCCCACATTACAAATTTCATTGTTTTAAAAATATTTCAATTTATATGCTAATTGGTTTCAATTATACTACTAGTTAATCTTAGTTCTTTGAAAAGATTCTTGTTATTATCTGTTTCTTGTTTGTAAGAAACTTTTGGTTTGTGTCTTATACTTTGATTAACTAGTTAGAAGAAAATAATACACACTGTAATAATTATTGTTACTCTCTTATTTATGAAATTTTGTTTTATGTTTCCATAAACTAAAAAAAATTAGAGATAATATCTCACTCCACCAATAGTTCTATTGCAGTGGGAAATAATATAAATTTTGAAATGCATTGACACTCGATATGAATAGTTACCTATGAAAGTAATACAAAGAGCTAGAGAAATTTAGAGAGTTGAAAAGTAAGCCTTCACAGAGATAGGTAGAACTGAGTTTTGACTGAAATCATTTTTTCCTTCTCTGTATATTCTTCACTGCATCAACGTTTTGCTTCTCATACTAGTTTCTTAGCTATACATAGACCGAAATTGGCCTCTTAAGTAGTAAAGATTTTCAGGAATTACCTTTAGACTCTTACTTGTAATTTATGTTTTCCTGATTTGTCTTCCCTATCCCTTCTAAGTCTCTTTATTTCATGTTAGCACAGTGTTTTGTTTACCATTATTGTTTGTCGACTACTTTAATTATAGCTCAAAAGCACTGTACTCATAATTTAGTGTGTTGGAGAAAGCATGGTAAAACATACAAGCTGGGCAGAGATTGTAGCATAACCAACAGCTGATGCCATTTCCTTATGGATGTATCCTGTTTATGTTCCCAAGACAAATGTTTGAATCGTAAAAGATAATAGAATAGACAATGTTCTATGGGTGGGGTAACAGATATAGAAAAGTAGTAAACGTTGTTTAGTTTCTGACATAAATCCTGATGAATGTTCCTTCATTTCTTAAAGATGGTTTCTTACTGATTCTTAAAATAGAGATTTAATATTGCACTAGGTATTATGAATATATAGATACTTACATGTGTGCACATGTGACAGAGTATTACATTTTAAATATAAAGAACTGTTCTTGTTTTCCCCTTCAAAAACATTTCTCACTATTCTATTTTCCCCATTCTTTGTATCAGGAAAAGTTTACTGATGGGCTTTGAATGTCTTGAAAACTGAAAATATGAAAACATCATGCCAGATATAGTTGACACAATACTATGTCGCCTTATCTGTAGGAGACCAGATAATGAGCCAGTGTATTGACATGTTGTAAGTTCCAGGGAAAAATCAATACAGCTAAGATTTGATTGTTTACCTGGTCATATACTGTAGATAATAGGAAGCAAATGAATCTTGTGTTACTCTGATTGCTCTTCACATGTCTAAGTGAATAAAAATGAGGTAGGCCAAAGACTCAAGGCTCTCTGTCCACTAGTGGCAAAAGCCCACTGGCCCCCACATTCTAAACTAACTCTGTGTTTTTTTTGTCTTTCATCCTTGTTCATTCCCCAGTTGGGGACAACCTCATAGGCTGATTTCCTGCACTCATCCTCATTCTTTCTAGTCTTTCTTTATGGATTTTCTTTCATGTGTATTTGAAAACTTTTCTTTATTTCTGCAATATTTTATATTATTTAACATTGTGTGCTTCATTCCAGATGATTTTTCATCTGTATTTATTTATATTCATTTTTATTAGTACATGTTTGGAGTACAAAATGATTACTTTCCTCATTGGTAGGTAGTACATGTACCTAACAAATTTTAACTCTGTTTTTTTCATCTCTTTCTCCATTTTTCCCTCAATCTTTCGGTCCTCTTCCCTTTTGCAAAAGTTGTATCTCCCTATTTCCTATTATGTAACTTATTTTGAGTGACTGGTGCACTTGGCTTTATTCAGTCAGATATGATTCATCTGTCTCTCGCCATCCATGGAACTTGTCCTCATAAACAACAGGATCTCAGGTGCTTTTACTTTTTCCCACAACGTGTCAGCAAGCACTCAAAGCTGCCTTTCACAGAAGAGGCCAGTTAGACTTTAATCTTCCTATCTGTTCTCTCACATCTCTTTCAGTTCTGTGTAAATTTTAGGACTGTTTTCTTTGTTCTGTGAAGAATGCTCTTTGTATTTTGATCATGATTATAATAAATCTGCATAGGAGTTTTGAATGTATGGCCATTCTGACTATATTGGGTTCTCCCTATCCAGGAAAAGGAGACATCTTCCCATTTTCTGATGTATTCTTCAATCTCCATTTTCAGAATATTGTAGTTTTCATTGTAGAGGTCTTTCGCTTCCTTGGTTAGGTTAATTACTAGATATTTAATTTTTCTTGATGCTATTGTGAATGCTACGGTTTTCCTAATTTCTTTGCTAATAGGTTCATTATCGATGTACAGGAACACTTGATTTTTGTGTGTTGATTTTGTATATTGCTACATTGAGGAGTTTGCTTATTAATTCTAGGACTGTTTTGGTGGAATTGTTTGGGTGTTCTCTGTAGAAGATCATGTCACTTGCTAATAATGATAATTTAATCTCCTCCTTTTCTTTACATATTCCTTTTATTTCTTTATCTTGTCTGATTGCTCTAATGGTTTGAGTGATGGGGTGGTGATAGTGAACATCTTTTTCTGTTCAAATTTTAGAGGAAAAGTTTTCAGCCATTGCCCACTTAATATGATGTCAGTAGTAAGACTATCATAAATGACTTTTATCGGATCAACCTAAGGTCCTTTAATACCTAATTTCTTCAAGGTTTTTAATCATGAGTGAATGTTGAATATTGTCACAGGTCTTTCCTGCTTCTATTGGAATAATGATGTGACTTTTTCTTGGTTATGTTTATGTGATGTATTGTATTTATTGATTTATGTATGGTAGTCCATCCATATATCTTTGGGATGAAACCTATTTGGTCATGATGTATATTCTTTTTGGTGATTCATTGCATTTTGTTTGCCAGTATCTTGTTGGGGGAGTTTTGCACATATTTTTATTAGAGGGATTGAACTGTAATTCTCTGTTTTGGTTGGAATCTTGTCTGACTCTTGAACAGAGGTAACGCTAGCTTCCAGGAATGAATTTGGGAATACACCTTTTATTTTCATTAAAGGGCTTGGGGAATGTTGTTAATAAATCATCCCTGAAGATCTTGTAGAATTCAACAGTGAATCCCTTAGGTCTGAGCTTTCCTTAGTTGGTAGGTTTGTATTTCTGCTTTAATTTGATTGTTTATTATTGGATTTTTCATAGTTTTTATATCTTTGTTCCATTTTGGTAATTCATATATATCTAAGAATCTATTCATTTCTTCTAGATTCTCCAATTTACAGGTTGTGGTTTTTTTTGTTTGTTTGTTTTTTTGCGGCGCCATGGATCGAACTCACAACCTCGCGCCTGCCAGACAGGCTCTTAAGCCACTGAACCAAACTCCCAGCCCTCTCTCCAATTTATAGGAATACAGGTTTTCAAGGTAATAGTAATATTTGGGGTTTTGTTGGTATTCATTGTGATTTCACTGTTTCCATTTCTTTGTTTCTTTTATGTGTGTGTATGTGTGTGTGTGTGTTTGAGGCAGGGTCTTGCTACGTAGATCAAGCTGACCTTGAACTCATTTTGTAACCTAGGCTGGCCTCAAACTCATGCAAATCCTCCTGCCTCAGCCTCCTGAGTGCTTGTTTACTTTTCTAATTGCATTAATTTGAATCTTTTCTGTCCTTTTCTGTAACATTGGCTACATGTTTGTCTATCTTGTTTATGCTTTTTAAGGAACAACTCTTCAGTTTATTGATTCTTTGAAATTTTTAATCAATTTCATTAACTTCTGCTTCAATCTTTGTAATTCTCTTCCTTGTACTACCTTTGGATTTGTTTTTTTCTTGTTTTTCTAGACTGTCCACATGTATCATTTGGTTATTTATTTGGACTCATTCTGTTTTTCTGCAGTAGGCATTTATGACTATATAATCGCCTCTTAAGACTGTTTCCATTGTGTCTCATACTTCTGCTATGTGGTACTGGCATTATATTTAATCCCAGGAACTGTGTAATATCTTCTTTGATTTTATCTGTGAACCTTGCATTATTCGAGTCTATTGTTTAATTTCCGTGCATTTGCATAATTTCTGTGATTTCTTTTGCCTTTGATTTCTAGTTTCATTGTACAGTGATCTGATAATGATCATGGGCAAATTGAATTCTTTTGCATTTACTTATTCATGTTTTATTAGCCTGTTTGTGGTCTATTTTGGAGAAAATTCCATGTGCTGTTGAGAAGAATGTATATTCTGTGGTTGTGGGGTGGGACATCCTGTGAATATCTATTTAACCCCTTTGTTCAAAGATTTGGTTCTTCTCCGATATTTATTTATTTATTTCTATTTTTTCTGGTTGACCTTTCTATTTTGGATCACGGTGCACTGAGTTCTTCCACTATAATTGTGTTGATGTTTATCTGATCTTTTATATCCAGTAGTGTTTGTAAAGTGCTGATTTGTTGGTCATGAATATCTGAAGGTGCTCTTTATTATGACAAGATCTTCATCCATTTTGAAAGACAGTTTTGCAGGGCTTGTCAATCTGGGTTGGAAGCTGCTTTGTTTTCAGAGTTTGAAACACTTCATTCCATGCTCTTCTGTTCTTCAAGTTTTGTGATGAGAAGTCTACTGTAATTCTAGTGGCTTTACCTTTATAATTGGTCTGTTGACTTTCTCTCACATCTTTTAAGATTCAGTCTTTTTGTTGGACTTCTGGAATTCTGACTCTGATGTGCTATTGAGAGGTTCTTTTCTGATCATGACTATTTGGGATTCCATATATTTCACTTACATGTACGTCAAAGTCTTTCCAAACATTTGGCAATTTTTCTGCAAACAGGGTTTTGTGCCATTTTCACTTCCATTTATTTTTCACTAATTCTAGTTTATGTTAGATTAGTCTTCTTTTTAGTCATTCGGTAGCTGTTGGATCCTTTTCCTATTTTCTCTGGTTTTTACAGTACCTCTGAATAGTTGACTACGGATATCAGCCCTATCTGCTAGTTTTGACACTCTGTCCTCACAGTGGTCACTTCTGCTGCTAATAGTTTTAGTAGAATTTTTAATATCCTGAATTTTCTTTGGTACCTTTTCATGGACTCAAATGCTTTACAAAACCTGTTGTTCATATTTTGGATCATTTGTTTGATTCAGCTAGCTTTTCGTTAGTGTCTTCCGTGAACTTCCTGATAATTTTGTTTAATAAATCCATTCTCTTGTATAGTTATATCTTCTTTGAGTTTGCTGAGCACACTACTGTTGTATTTTTTCTTATCTCCTCTTTTATCATTTTGAGTAATTCTACTGTATGAATTTTTATTTCCTCCTTGAAACCCCATGGGTCAGCTTTGAGGGAGTTTTGAGTTTCTGAAGGCTTTTTTTCCTTGTCTTCCCATATTTCTATTGTTTTCTTCCCATTCCCTTTCTTCTTCTTCCTGTCCTTCCCCTTCCTCCATCTCCTCCTCTTTCCTCCTCTTCCACTTCCTCCTCCTCTTCTTCTTCCTCCTCCTTCTTTTTCCTTTTTTGCTTGTGGTATGCAGGTTGATTATAGCTGAAAGAACTTGTTGCTAGTATGGGGATATCTTTAGCTAGTGTCTGCTCTTCAGTGATGCTCCCAGGGTACAGCTAATTATAGGCTTTTGTCTCTGTCTCAAGACCCAATTATCTCCATTATTTTGGGAAGGGAGACTATAGTGCAATTGATACAACACCTTGTCCTCCAGGAATCAGCCTCAGAGTTGCTATTTATGAAAAGGCAATCCAGATATTGGCTTACAGAGAAAAGCAGTAAATAACAACTATGCCACCTTGGCAATAGCAATAAAATCAACAGCAATAATAGTGTCAAAGACAAACTGGATATTGACATATTCTAATAAACAGTAAAATACCATCTTTAGCTATAGAAATCTATAATTATAGTAAAACCATTAATACAAATAAAATATTGACATACAATAAATGTCTACTAAGTGCAACAACCATACCTCCACTGGCAATAGAAAAATGTTCAACATCAAAAGCATAGAGTTAAACATGTAAATACAAAAAACTTAATGGTTGTACTTGTAAAGACAGAGTGGGTAGGAAATTGGAGAATGAAAAAAGTAAAATTTGAAAAATTAACCAGTGGAAGACAAAGTAGAGAGAAAAGTTTGATCCTATTGTGGGCTACAAGGAAATTAATAGAATAGATAAAAGAAATGGAAAAGAACAAACAAGAATAAGAAGAAAAAACAAAATAAAGAAAAAAGAAGAAGAACATTAAAAAGAGAAAGAGAAAGAGGAAAAAAGAATTCCCAAATTTCCAAAACCAAGGAAGAAAAAGAAAAAGATAGTCAAAAATATCTATTTTTGATTGAGTGTTTTCCTTCCAGGTTTTTCAGTCTTGGAATCCAGAAATTTAGTTTTCTCCACCAAATTTTATGGCTTGTGAGTTTGTATGCCCCTTACCTCCAGAGGCTTCCCTGTCCTTATACCCCAGACTGTAGTAACTGTGCAGGCTAAGGTGTGTCCTTATATTGGTAGATGAAGAAACAGTCCAATCCTTTGTGCCTGCTGGATGTAGGCAGTGGGGTGGGAGTTCAAACAGACTACTGGACTACTGGAACAGCATTTTCAGATCCAGCCACCTCTGATAACCATAGGTGCTGGGCCTGGTTTCTCACCACAGAGGGTAGGGCCCCACTGTCCCCCTTTCAAACCTGAACTTGAACTTCTCAAGATATTTATTTCTAGCCCACACCTTGTCTGTGGCTGTCTTTTATCACTGTCTCTCACCTAGTAATTGTGGTAGTGTAAAACTTGAAATTCTGAAGTGAAGTTGTTCTGTAGTTGTTCTGTGGCTTAGTCTTCAACACTGAATCCCTTCTCAAAATGACTCCTAATTACACGCTCTCCAATATTGCAGGTGCTCTATTGGATTTCTTCTCCAATTCAAGCTGGTGTGAGGGAGTAATTTTTGGAGTAAAACTCCACCTTAGTTCTGTAGTTTGCAATAGCTGTGGACTTTTTTGGGGGCTAATGTTACTGGTTCATTATTTCTCCCTCAGGCTTCCAGCTCTCTGGGGCTTTGTCCTTATCCATGACCAGGTTAGTCAGTTAGTAGACACGTCTCTGATGCCCCATGCCAAGGGGAAACAACAAACAGAGCAGACTTGGAGTTGGTGAGTGGCTCCCCCAAGGGTGCAGTATTCATGAGTATGAAGTTAACTGGGAATGAATGCCAAGGGAGTAGCTTCCATCTACTGTCCATGGAGGATAGTTTTTGTCCATGGCCTGCAAGAGTGGTCTGTGTCCATAGTTCATGGGTTATTCTTATTTTTCTGTTACTTTTATCTAATTTTATTAGTAGAATCCCTATTCAAATAGCATAATTCTCTCTTTACTTTTGATTTTGTCTCTGCTAGGGCCATATGTTTCATGAGTTTCAGATTAAATTTTTTTGTTAGCATTCATGGGGTTCCCTAGCATGTAGAAACAGTGAATTCATGCCCACACCTGTTTGTAAAGCTGACCTAGATTCTAATTGTTCCCATAGGTCTCTATCTATTCTTGAACTCACATATTTTAAGTCATCACGGCGGGGTATTGGGAAAATTTTTCAATTAGCAATAATCGTGCCTTGGATAAATCTCATTGGCTATGATACTGCCACTGTGCAAAGCTCTTGAACTCACATAAAAATGCAAGTGTTCTTGTCCTATATGTTTGCTATGGTAAAGTTTTCTTGCTATCATTTCATATAATGATTGTGCTTCTGTGGAATATAGATTTATATAGGAGTTCAGATAAATCTTCCTATTTTCTGCTGCTTAGAAACATTGCCTCCCTTCCCCATGTGCAATTAAGCTGTAGTTCCTAGCTCTTAAAGATAATATCAATCTGTCTGTCTTCATATCCAACTTATTGTTGCTAGATTCATTCTTCTTTTGTGTATGTGTGTGTGGGTTTCCATTGCATGCTTATGAAATCGATTTTACTACTGTTCTAGAAGGTATGAATAGTATATCACTCCTGTGAATTTCAAGTGGAATGGGGGAGGATTACCAAGTCAGGTCAGTCTTCATTTGACTGGAATTTCTTCAGTTGTTTATTTGGTATATTGTATATGTGATATATCATGTACCTTTAGAAACACCTTAGAGGAGCTTGGGGGTATAGATCAGTGATAGAACATGTGCTTAGCATGCATGAAACTGTAGATTCAATTGCCATCACCAGAGAAAATGATACTTGGAGATGATTATGTTATATTGTTCCCAGATGGATATTATAGGATCATGGCAATTTAATTATCTCAGTATGACAATGACTGAGAAGCAGCATAGAATGTCTTGTTCATTCAAAGATAATTTAAATAAAATAGAGAACCATCATATCTGAAAGGGCCATAAGAAAAGAGTAAGAGTAATGAGTTACATAGGACAATGATACTAGAACTGCATGGACCTATTCCAAGAATTCTGCAGCATTCTGTAAACATCCTTGATTGTAGACAGATCACGGGCAAAGCAGTAGATATTAAATCGATTCCATTAAACAAACCTCATGGAGTAGAAAGCACAGTAATGTATCAGGCATTGTGTAGAACATATGATTGCAAGATATTTATATTGTCCTCTTTACCTAGTTAACTATATTTTAAAAAATATCAGCTTAAATTTTATTTTCCTAAAGAAGTTTTACCTGCCCTTGGTCTACACTCTCTGAATAGTCTTGATTTTCTGCCATATATTCTTATGTATTTGTGGTTCATTCCTTCTTATTACTCATACAGGCATATAATTATGTAGGTGCCTGAGTTATTATTTGGATATTGTATATAATCCACTAAACAGAGCTTTGAGGCCCCACATATCATGGTGGAAGCAGGCCCCACATGTCCCTGTGGAAGCAACCCTCCATGCCCCAGTGGAAGCAGGCCCTACACAGTGAGACATTATTTCCAATAGAGGCCCTCAGTTTGAGACTGAGACCTGCCCTGGACTGGGAGAGTCTTGTGTGTGGGCAGCAGTGAGAATACAAGACACTTTCTTGAGTAGCCCACCCCACAATCATTGGATGGTGAGTTAACCAGAGTTGGCTATTCCCTGTACCTACTCCCACAGAGTAGCACCTGGAGGACTGGACTGCCGTTTTATCTCATTGTGCTCTGGGGCTCCAGTTCCACCAGCAGAACAGTCTCGGGGTTGCTTCAATGCCAATGTCCAGGAGTGAAAGGAGAGAAAATCTGTCCAGTCACAGTAGACAGTTGGAAGTTGGACAACAAAATGGGTGAACCTGGCAGAAAAGTAAGAACTGGAACTCAGACTCCAATCCATTGAAGCTAGCACTTAGCCTTAGCTGCAAAGGACTAGAAGCAGACCCCTAGCCTGGGATGGAATAAAGGCATTGTGTCCCTGTTTTAGTTACTTTTCTTTCATTACTGAGACAAAATATCCAACATCCAAAGTTAGAGAGAGAAAGGTTTATTTAGCCCATAGTTTGCAGAGGATTCAGTCCATAATCAGCTGGGTCCAAGGTAGGTTGACATGGCAGAGGAGCAACAGTTCATGGCAGTGGAAGACAGCAAAAGCAACACGAGCAGAAAAGGGGGAAGAGCAAGCCTCTTTTCCTCCCTTATATTGTATGCATGTTACCCATCCTAGGTGGGCATAGCATTCACACCACTAATACCAGAAATAGACAACCAATGACAAACTATAGATCCAGTGGCTTTTTAAAAGCCTGCCCCCCATGACTGCATGAGGCTTTGGAGCGACACTCAGACACAAACCATTACAGCCCCGATCCTCGATCCAAAGGCACAAGCTGGCAAGAGGCTTCCTACCCTCTGCACTGTGACTTGCAGTGCAAGCAGCAAGCAGCTTTGGGCTGGACAAGGGCATCACCACCTGGCTAGCTGTGGACAAGAGCACTCCCCTTGCCTACCACCAACTTGTGTAAGAGGAGTCAGTGGTGGAGCCAAGATCAGCTGCACACTCAGTAGTGATCCTACTGAAGACTTGGCAGAATTATTCAGTAGAGATTTTGCCTTTGATGAGGGAACTAACGGTGAACTGGGGGCAATAGAGGCATGTTTTAAATACTTTTTTTTCTATCTTTAGTTTTCTACTATTTTTTTTGGAGGGGGGTTGTATAGGTTTTGATGTTTATTGTTTAGTTTGTTTTCACTGTCCTGTGTCTTTCTTTCTTTACCAGTCTTTTGGTATTCCCTGAGATTTACAGGTGAATGAACAGTCTTTAGTCTTTCTGTTTTGCCTCAAAATTCTTTTGCTTTCTTTTCCATTCTTTCCTATTTTCTCCAGCTTCCCAAAAGTTGAGTGATCAGCCTTAGTCCTTCAAACTTGCTTGTACTATATTTCTTTTCAGCTATTGCTCTTTTTCTTGTGCCGTATTACTCTCAAATTCCTCTACCACACAGGATGAATCACCCTATGAAAGTGAAACCCACTGGATACAAATTCCTGGTCTATGTTGGAGGTTGATATATAACTATAGATCTTGCTCCTAGGATTAGTGATATCAAATTAGTCATCATGGATTTTCAGTGTCTAGGCTATGTTTGATGATGATACTGTTATTACTAATTGTACTACTTTAGCTAAGATACCATACTTGCTGAAATTAGTTGTTCACCCTTCTATGATAGCACTGATTATCTGGGATCACAATCATCCTCATTGCTCAGTACCAAAGGACTGTGTGTGGAACCAAATAGCCACACATCATCTCTAATAAAGTAGAAAGATAGGATTATGGGCAAATGCAGAGATCAACAGCCAGTTTCACCTATGAGACATCTTGGAGGAATAGACATTTCCTAGGGAAACTTCAGTACCAGTGATAAAGTTACCTAACATAAGAAAAATACAAGCAACTACACAGAAAACAAATTAAAGTAAAAATAGAAAATGACAAGATGCAAAAGCAAAATATAATGCCAGATGTGCAGCTCACCAGGGAAAAATCCAGGACATAATGAGATAGAGGAAAACAGAAACTATCCACCTGAATTCAATAGAATAACAGAATATATATATAATATCAAAACAGCAATAATCTTACAGGTTAAAAAGGAGATGATGACCATAATGAATGACTGCTTAGCAAATATACAGGAGACATAGAATAAAAAAATAGAGAAGCATAGAAAAATAATGGAAATCATGAATGCCCAACATAGGAAAGAAATGGAATTCATGAAACAGATTCAAATAGTTTTCCAGAAATTTAAAATTCATTGAAAGTTTACAAAACCATATGAAAGAAAGTGAAGATAGAATATCAGGCATGGAAGACAGATCATGGTTAGTGATCATGAAAAGAAAGATCTCTTAAAATTAGCAAAGGACCATGAAAAAACAAATCCAACAACTGCAAGGTGATACAAAGAAGAAAAATATATGACTTATTGGAATCAATGAAAGTGCGGGAGTTAATGCAAATGACACACACACAAAAAAAAAAACTGTTCAGAGAAGTAATGACAGAAAACTTCCTGAGCAGGGAAAAAGAATTTGGCATTTAGATAAGTGAGGCATACAGAACTCCAATTAATCCTGATCAAAATAAATCTATACCAAGGCATATAATATCAAGATTCCAGAAATTCAGCACAAGAACAAAATGTTAAAAGCTACTAGAGAAAAGAAACAAACCACCTATGAAGGAAAGCCCATTGGAGTCAGCAGACTTTTCAACAAAAACTTTCAAGTCTAGAAGAGCTTGGAGTGAAGTATTTCAAGCCCTGAAAGAAAACAGCTTTCAACCCAGATTCATGTAACCTACAAAATTATGTTTCTGAATTAATGAGAAAATTAAATATTTTCAGCTGGGCGTGGTGGCGCACGCCTTTAATCCCAGCACTCGGGAGGCTGAGGTAGGCGGAGCATTGTGAGTTCGAGGCTGGCTTGGGCTACAATGTGAGCACATAGTGCAACCCTGCCTCAAAAAACTAGGGCAGGGAGTTTGGCTCAGTGGCTTAAGCCCCTGTGTGGCAGGCGCAAGCTTGAGAGTTCGATCCCCGGTGCAGCAAAAAAAAAAAAAAAAAAAATTTTCTTGATAGAGAGCAACTGAAGAAAATCATGATAACAAAACCAGCCATACAAAGAACTCTAAAATATATTCTAGAAAGAAAACAAAGCCCACAATTCCAAGAGCACCAATAGAAAGAAGCCCCCAGACAGGGTGAGCAATTAAACAGGGGAAAAAGACAGACAATTCTTTTTTCTTTTCTTTTTATTTAAGAGAAAATGGACACAGAAAAGCAAAACAAAAAACGAAAGAGACTAACAACAATGGCAACAAATCCAATACAATAACATTATAGGTTTACAAAGTGAGATGATTGGAATTTGATAGTAGTTGTAATATTGCATATCATTACCTTAAAAGGGATTGTTTAGATTAACAGATATAGACATGTAAAATTGATCTAATCATATATGAGTATTAACTGTTCTTTTTCAATAACTAATGCATTTAGTAGTATAGTCATTTTAACTATCTTATGTATACCTATACACAAATTTATGTCTTTTTCCTTTTCCCTTCCTTCTTTCCTCCTTTCCCCTTATAATACCTCTTGTTATACTCAAAATAACTGCCCATACCATTAGGCATAATATAATCAAACTAAATAGTACAGAATAAAACCAATTAAAAGCAAAACAATGGAAACAATGCATAGTAAAACAACACTAATTACTATAATGCCTCATATTATCTTCTAAGCAGTTGCTTATATCATCAGTCATAATACAATCAAACAAACCAAAATAGGATAAAATCACTCAAAACAAAACAATGAAAGCAATATAGGGTTTCAAAACAAGATGATCAGATATCAATAATGGCTACCATAATGTGTTTTGTTATCTTTGAAATAGCTGTCTATGCCATCAAATATAATAAAATTAGGCAAACTGAAATAAAATAAGACCAAACTAAACAGCTCAATGAAAACAACACAGGACTCAAATCCCAATGATAGATTAACAATGGCCACTGCCTGCCCATTTTAGACACTTCCTCCCCTTTCATTTTTATAATATGTATTGTGTATTTTGAATCCTACTAACTCCTTTAGTTTTTTTTGTATTAGGGAGATAACATGATGCTCACCCATGTGGCTCTGGGCTATTTCATCCATGAACCTGATCTTAAATTGTATCGATTTATCTACAAGAGGTTTGAGGTTATTTTTCTTTATAGCTGAGTAGCTTTCCATTGGATAAAAATGCCATATCTTTCTTTTCCACTGTGTAGCTAATGGTCAAGCTACCCCCACTTCTTTCTGGTTCCCTGTCACATACAACATTGTTCTCTCTCCTTTGACTTTCAGTCTATGAACCCCCTTTCGAGTTTAATGTGTTTCTTGTATAAAGCATATTGGTGGATCCTGTCTCCTGATCCACTCTGCCTGTGTTTCTTTCCATTGGTGGATTGAGGCCATGTACATTAATGGTTAAGGCCAACATGCACTGCCTCGTCTCTGCCATGCCACTTTCCTGCAGTTGGCTGCCCACTTTTCCTCTCTACTCAATTGTCTGCCCCACTCGGTGATATCCCTATGCCACTGTTTCTGGAGCTGTGGTCTTTTTTATCTCTCTCTAAAATGTCCTTCAGTATTCTTTGTAGGGTTGGCTTGGTGGTCATAAATTCCTTCAGTCGTTCTTTGTCATGAAAATATCTTGTTTCTCCATTAATTTTGAAAGATAGTTTTTCAGGGTACATCAATCCGGGTTGGAAGTTGTTTTCTTTCAGGGCTTGAAATACTTCACTCCAAGCTCTTCTGCACCTCATGGTTTGTGTTGAGAAGTCTGTTGTGATTCTGATGGGTTTTCCTTTGTAGGTGTTCTGTTTCTTTTCTCTAACAACTTTTAATATCCTGTTCTTGTGTTGAATTTCTGGGATCTTGATTATTATATGTCTGGGTGTAAATTTATTTTGGTTATGGTTAGCTGGAGTTCTATATGCTTCACTTATCTGAAAGTCAGTTCCTTTTCTCATGCTTGGGAATTTTTCTAAAATTATTTCTGTAAATAGGCTTTTAATTTCATTTGTATTGACCCTTGCTTTTTCACTCACACCTTTTATTCTTAAGTCATGTTTCCTTGGGTTGTCTCGCAGCCGTTGTATTGTTACTTCCAGGTTCCTTGTTATTTTTAAGAGATCTTTCCTTTCACAATCACAAGCTGCAAACCTGTCTTCAAGGTTTGAAAGTCTATCTTTAGTTTCTTTCAAGTGATTTTGGCAACTTTAATTGGAGTTTTTGATTTCCAGGTTATCTCTTTGAATCTGTTTCATGTATTCTAAATCTTTTTTGTATTGTTCATTTAAGGTTTCCCTCATTTTCCTATGTCTCCTTTAGAGTTGCCTAGCAGTTCTTTTATTATGTCTTTCATTTCTTCTTTTAGTTGAGTTAGTATTTCTGTTCTAATTTCTTTTATAGCCTCTTGAAGTTGTTTCTTTACTTCAGTTGCCATCACCTCAGAAACTTCAGTTGTGGGACTCCCGATCTCTTCCGCATTTGCATCTCCTGGACTTGCTCTGTTTGGATTGGAGGACAGAGACAGTCTTTTGCGTCTTTGTCTTGACATATTCCTGGCTTCTTCTGGGCAAATGGGTACTGGGGAGCCAAGTACTCCTTGCATTGGCCACAATTTCTCTGAAATGAGACTGGTTCTTCTAGCCAGTGCTGATTATGGATATCTGATGGTTGCCACTGGGGGAGCTGTTACAGCACTATCCACTGCCTTTCCCCAGCCTGCCTTGGCTCCCCGATGGAGTGCAGGGGTGGTGCCTTCGCCCACGAATCTGGGCCAGTGGGCTGGTCACCCATGGACTCTCCACCACCATCCCTGGAGCGCATGCAGAGCCACCGTCTCCAGACCAAACTGGTCACCAGCATGGACCCTCCAAGGTGGCCCCCAGAATGCGCCTGGCTCAGTCGGAGCAGCCTCCATGGGTCTGTGCCCAGCTAGGAGTCCCCAGTCCAACTCCAAGATGTCTCTGAGCCAATCTCTTTTTCTGGTGGGAGGGTGAAGACCTCTGCACACTTACCATCAGCCAGTTCAGTTCTCCAGGTCTGCCCTCCCTGTCCACTGCCACTCTCCTCCAATGCTGCCTCTCTCGGCAGAGGCCTCTGGGGTCACCGCCACACCGAGGCACCTTGATTGTGTGTCCCCAGGTTCCAGGAGCTCCTCTCATATTGGGTGCGGCTCCAGGCAGAGGTGCCGCCAGCTACCACCTTCTTTGTTTAAGTGTTTCTTTTTACTCTTTTGGTGGGCTTTAAATTCTTGCTTTAGATTCTTCCTGGGTCCAGAGGACCCACTTCCTTCCTTCCTTGTCTTCCCCACGTTGCTATATTCTGGCATCTGGATGGTATCTCTCAGGGAGGCTGTTTACTCTGCAGCTTGCTGTTCCTCCATCTTGTCTGTTCTCAAGACAGACAACTATTAATAGGAAAATTATATGACAAAGACAAGCCAATATATATTGGTTTTAACCATCAAAATAAAAAATGGTCTCAATTCACAAATCAAAAGAAATCGACAGCCAGAATGGATCAAGAAAGAAGACCAACAACATAATGCATCCATGAAAGACATTTAACTAAGAAGAAATTCATAGGTTGAAACTTGAAGAATGGAAAATACTCCAGGCAACAGGAACCTAGGACAAAGCAGGGGCTATCCTATTTGTAGATAATGTGACCTTCAAGTGAAGACTGACCAAAAGGCATAAATAAAGACACTACATTCTTGTTAAGAGAAAACTCTAAGAAAGAGATAACAATCATAAATATACATGCACCAAAATACAAGGGCACTCACCTATATCAAACAAATAATAACAGTAATGAAAAGTTACATAAACACTAACACAATTCTAATGGGGGACTTTAATAACCCATTGTCACAAATAGATACATCAAGTAGACAAAAAAATCAACAAAGAAATATCAGAATTGAGTCAAACCTGTGAACAAATGGACTTAGTAGATGTCTACAGAGTATTTCACCCCAAAACAGAATACACATTCTTTTCATCACCATATGGGACTTTCTCCAAAGTAAACCACATATTAGCCCAAAGAACAAGCTTAAGTAAATGCAAAATAATTAAAATTATCCCATGCAATTTATTGGACCATAGTGCAATGAAGCTGGAAATCAATAGCAAAAGAAACCATGAAAAATCTCTAAACACATGGAAATTAAATAACACCCTCCCGAATAACCAGTGGGTCACAGATGAAATTAAACAGTACCTACAATTAAATGATAATTCCAGTACAACATACTGGAACTTGTGGGATGCAATGAAAGCCGTCCTAAGAGGAAAATTAATAGTGGTGAACTCTCACATCCGGAAAAGAGAATGAGCTCAAATAAATAACCGAAAGTAGAACCTCAAAATTCTGGAAATAGAAGAGCAAATCAAGCCCAAATCTCATATAAGGGAGGAAAATATAAAGATCAGAGCAGAAAGTAATACAATTGAGACTAAGAAAACCATACATAAAGTAAATGGATCAAAGAGTTGTTTTTTGAAAAATCAAATAATAGACCAGTAGTGAACCTTATCAAAAAGGGAAAAGAAAAGGCCCAAATTCAAGCAATGAGGAATGAATAGGGTGAAATCACAATGGATCCTGCAGAAATCCAGAAGATAATCAACACTCACTTTGAGAACCTCTACTCTAGTAAGATGGAAAACACAGAAGAAATAGACAGATTTTTATACACATATGAATTATGAAAACTGAATCAAGAGGATATAAAAATTCTAAATAACCCAATATCCATCAATGAAATTGAAAATGTAATTAAAAACTTACCTACAAAGGAAAGCCCAGGTCCTAATGGATTCACTGTTGACTTCTGCAAGAAATTTAGAGATCTAATGCCACTACTTGTCAAACTCTTTAATGAAACTGAAAGAGAAACAATATTCCCAAAGTCATTCCTGAAAGTAATTATTAACCTGATACCAAAACCAGAGAAAAACCCAACCTACAAAGAGACCTATAGTCCAATCTCCCTAATGGACATAGATACAAGAATACTCAACAAGCTGCTACTATCCAAAAGAATGCATCAGATCACCAAGAAGATTATACACTCTGACCAAGTAAGATTCATCCCAGGAATGCAGGAATGATTCAATATATACAAACAAAAAATGTAACACACCATGTTAACAGAACCAAGGAGAAAAAAACATATGAACATCTCAATAGATGCACAAAGAGATTTTGATGAAGCTCAACCCGGATTCATGATCAAAACTATAATGAAAATTGGAATATATGGTCTTTATCTCAAACTGATAAAAGCCGTTTATGACAAGCCAATAGCCAACATCATGATAAATAGTCAAATACTGAAAGCTTTCTGAATAAATTTGGGTACCAGACAAGGATGTCCACTATCACCACTCCTATTCAATATAGTTCTGGAATTATTAGCTGGAGCAATTAGACAAGAGAAAGAAAAGAAACAAAGATAGGAAAGAGAGAAGTTAAATTATCTTTATTTGCAAATGACATGATACTCTACATAGAAGACCCCCAAAAATTCACCAAAAGTCTTGTAGATTTAGTAACCAGATTCAGTCGCATAGCGGGATACAAAATCAACACTCAAAAATCAGTTGCATTTCTGTACACAAATAGCAAACTCACTAAGAGAGAAATTAGAAAAGTCGCACCTTTCACAATAGCATTGAAAAATATGAAGCACTTAGGAATCAACCTAAAAAAGGAAGAAAAATACATAACTATATTGAAAATTACAGTAGTCTGAAACAGGAGATGAATGAGGTTATCAGAAAATGGAGAGAGATTCTTTGTTCATGGGTAGGAAGAAGCAACATAATGAAAATATCCATACTCCCAAAATTGTTATGTAGATTTAATGCAATTACAGTCAAAATATAATTGGCATAACTCACAGAAGTAGAGAAAACATTCCTCAAATTCTTTTGGAAGCAGAGGAGACCTAGAATTGCAAAAACAATTATAGGCTACAAAGGCAAAGTAGGAAGCATCACAATTCCTCACTTAAAATCATGCTACAGAGCTACTGTGATAAAAGCAGTATGGTACTGGCAAAAAGGGGACCCAAATATCAAAGGAACAGATTAGAGGAGGAAGGAACAACTTCAAGCACACTCAGCCATCTCATCTCTGACAAAGGGGCTAAACATATTTAGTAGAAGAAAGCATCTTTAATAAATGGTGCTGGAAAAACTGGCTTTCCACGTTCTAAAAATAAAAACTAGACCCATGTATATCACAATGCACTAGACTAAAATCAAAATGGATCAAAGACCTGAATATTAAAACAGAAACACTAAACCTGCTGGAAAAGAGAATAGGTGGAACTCTGGAAGACATGAGTGTAGGCAAAGGGTTTATAGACAAAACCTCAATTGCACAAGAAATAGTATAAAGAATCCACAACTGGAATCTCATTCTGTTAAAAAGCTTTTGTACAGTAAAAGAAATAATCAGAAGAGTGAAAAGACAAACCACAGAGTGGGGAAAATCTTAGGCAGTTGTTCTTCAGACAAAGGACTAATATATAGAATACATAAATAATTGAAAACAGTCAGACCCACCAAATTTAAAGACCAAGTCTAAATATGCACATCTGAAATGAATAGCCACTTCTCAGAAAAAGAAGTACAAATGGCAAAGAAATACATGAAAAAATGTTCAACATCACTGATCCTTCAAGAAATGCAAACTAAAACAAGGCTGGGTTCCATCTCACTCTAGAAGAAATGGCTATTATCAACAAACCAAACAAGAACTAATTCTGGTGGGACTGTGTGGAAAAGGAACAATTCTACACTGTTGGTGAGAATGCAAACTGATGCAACCACTGTGGAAATCAGTGTGGAGATTCCTCAAAAAAGTAGGGTTAGAGTTTCCATTTTATCCACCTATTCCCTGACTTAGTACCTTCCCAAAAGAATTGAAAGCATCACAACAAAATGATATATGGACACCCATGTTTATAGCAGCACATTTTGTAATAGCTAAATCTTAGAAACAATCCAAATGCCCATCTACCAAGGAATGGATAAAAAGGATTTTTGATACAATTGAATGCTACTCAGCCATAAAGAAGGATAAACTTGAGAGATTTGTGCCAAAATGGATGTACCTTGAGATCATGCTCTTAAATTAATCAAACACATGTGTGTAAGTATTGCAATTTCCCTCTGGTATGAGAAATTGAATGTGCAAATAAGAACAAAAATATATAATAGGTACTGTGACTAGGAAGTAATTGTTCAAAGGGAATGTGGAATTGGGGTTGAGGGATGGAAGGCAAAATAAAAATTTGGGAAAAATGATAAAATAGAAAGGAAACTTTGTAAATACAAGGGGAAGAGGAGTTGAAGAGAGGGGAATCAGGAAAATAGAGGAACTAAGATATATCATGTAGAGGTGCAAATTCCCTATGATAAATGTGATCATTATGCATATCTAAATTGTACCAATAAACTCAACTATAAAAAAAATAAGCTGTGAGCTTCATTAATGTAAAAACCTAGCATGTTTTTATTATCATGTGTTCTTTGTTCTTTGCATTTATACCCAACAAAGACTTAGTAAATCAGTGTATGTCTTGGTTACTTTTTTCTGGTTGCTTGGACAAAACACCCAACACCCAGAATGAAGGAAGGAAAGGTTTATTTAGCTTACAGTTTGTGGAAGTTTCAGTACATAATCAGCTGGCTGCAAGGCAGGGTGGCATGGCACTGGGGCAACACTTCAAAGCCACAGCCAGAGCAAAAGGAGGCAAGAGTAAGCCTCTTTTCTCCCTTATACTGCACACGGGCCACCCCTACCCCTCCAGGGCAGGTATAGTACTCATAAAATCTCTGTGCCTTCCTCTTGCGAAGTAAGAATTCTGGCTCTCTGCTGAGTCTCTAAATTAAACTTCTAAACTTCCCAAGTTGACACAATGTATCAACCATTACAATGTATATATCTGTATCATTTGAAATTTAATAATGATGACTAATTTCATTATTACAGTTAGGTAAACATTGTCTTATTTAGAACAAATATAAATATAGAAGTTCTGGCCAGTGGTTATTAATATATTTGGACTCAAACTTTCCACTAAGAACTGGAAACCCAAATGTATCCCTCCTCACTTTCAACACGCAACTTTGTATACAATTTCAGGAATTTATAGCCTTGTGCAATCAAAAACACCTAGTCTAGTTTGCTCAAAATGGTCAGCAGGTGAGATTTCCTTGTACACTATAGCCTACTCCTGGCTTAGGGAAAGCAGGAAGGAAGGCCACTAACAGGCAACAATCTTGCAATAAGGGAAGGCTCCTACTGAAATCCATGAAGATGGCTGAGAGGCCTAGAAGACTGCACACCACAAACTAGTTCAGAAGCAGAAGACAAAGTTCAGGGAGACTTCCACCTAATCACTGTGACTAATGACAGAGAACGAGCAAGTTTGTGGGGCTCCATCATCAGCAATCATTTCTCTAGATTTATGTAAAAGTCTAGAAGGGATTTACTCTGTTTTCCTTAACAGGAACAATGCTCCCCTCTTCTGGCATTGGGTTACCTCTGTGGGACACTGGGAAAGAGAAGAAAGGAAAGGATCAAAGGCATTTATTCAAGTTACTATCTTGGTCACTCGTCCATGTCTATTTTTAGAATGAACAATAAACAAGTGCCTGAATGCAGGAGATAACAAGCTCTGGTATATGGACAGGAGTTAGGAAGGTAGTGCCTTCCCTTTCTGACTGGACAGAGAGGAAGAGATGATCTCTGTGCATTCTTCACACTTTTGGCTTCATTTGCCTCAAAGTTCTTCTCTTTGTCCCGAGTTGAATCTCATTGTTTAGGATTCAGTATTAAACCTTATCAAAAAACTAAGCATGCTTATAAGTTTTCTAGTGTAGGAAAACAATACATACACAAACCCTAACTGAACTAATATACTTGAATGAAGTGAGGTCAATTTCTTATGTTGGAAATATTTATATGATAGATTTGTAACCCAAATACATTCTTTTTTAGTTTTTTGAAATTGTTTTACTGCTTTTTATCCTATTGTAAAATGATTGTGTGATGATGGTTAGTTTTAAACTCGCAATAGTATCTGAAAATACAAGGGACTAAGTACAAATTTCATGTTTATTCCCATCTTCCATGATTAACATTTTGGTCACTTTGTATCCCCAGTCCTTGTCTGACCCTTTCACTGTACATTTTGTTGGATTATCATCATTGTTGAGGAAATGGAAAACAGAGCTGATCATGGGCATTGAGAATGAATTGAAGAAACTGGTGATCAGGATAGCCCCCAAGAAGGTGCCAATGAGGTTGAAAACATTTCTTTAGAAAAAAGATCCAATGAGACCAGCGATTTGGATATTATCTTTTCCTAAAATTGTATAATTCCCTTCATAAACTGCTTATGTATTATGGCACAGGCTCCCCAATGTCCAAATTTTCTGATTTCTCCTGAGAACCCAGCTAGACTGCATGCACAGTAATTAATTTCTTTCAATTATTGGTTGTGGTCATGTGACTGTGTTCTGGGCAGTGAACTGTGATTGAAATGCTATATTCCAGAGTTTTGCTCATAAAACTTCCTACGCAAAATCTGTGATCTATTTCAATTCACAAGTTGGAAAGAACTTTGAGTACCTAGAGGAGGATGGAGAATGGCTTAGTTATTTTCTCATTGCTGGGAGAAACTGTCTCACACACACAAGTTAAAGAAGGAAAGATTTATTTTGGCTCACAGTTTGTACAAGTTTTAGCTCATAGTCGTCTGGCTCCAAGGCATGATAGAGAGGCATGATGGAAGAGAAGCAGTTCATGTTATGGGAGGAAGGAAGCAACAAGACGTTTTTCTTCTTTTCCTTCTTGCTCTGACTAGGCTACAAGGCTACTGGTTGATCCACCTCCATCCAGGGTGGGTCTTCCTTCTTCAGTAAATCCATCACTCACACCACGAACTATACTAAATCAATAAGTGGACTAATTCAGTATCACACACCCATGATTAAGTCACTTCCCAAAAGACACGCCTATGAACACATGAGACCTTGGGAGGACATCTAGATATAAAGTATTACATTTCACCCCTGGCCCTCAAAATACTTGTGTGCATCTCTCTATGAAAATGTATTTAGTCTATCTCTAGGAATTGCCAAAGTCCTAACAGTTTCAGCATTAAGGCTGCACAGTGTGTGACACCTGGAACAATAGCCAGGTTGCCTTCTGTCTTGGCACTAGAGGTCTGTATTGCCTGGATTTATAAGCACTATGAACACAATCCTCAGGGGCCATTGTCAGGCTGGAACATGGTGGCCTAGGGCTTTCTTCTCAAAGCAAAGTCTTTCACCTTTGCAATTTTGAGGCTTTAAAGGATAGAGTCCTACTGGCTTTTTATGATGCCCTCAGGCCATCTGTTCTATTGTCCTGTTCCAAAGTAGTTGGCTTTTTAATGCTTATCATTTTCAGCAACAAAGTTCTCTTCTGCTCCAATTTTCAGGCTGTAACTTTACCAGAACCTTTTTTTTCTGGCCAAGCGCAAAGTTTTTCAAGTCGTTCTGCTGGGCCTTTTCCTCTTGATTCACAAGGTATAGCTGGATAAAATCCCCCAACATTAGCCATGCCACTGCCTCTCTGTTGGACTGCCTTGACATTTCTTCTGCCAGATTAATTAGTTTGCTGCTCTTAATCTCAGTCTCCCACAACATCTTTCGCCATGAGCATAATGCAGACAAGTTTTCTGCCAAACCATAACACACATGGCCTGGAGTCCAACTGACAAGGGTGTCCTTATTTCCAACTGAAGCTTCCTGAGCCTAGTCTTGACCAACTGCATTTCTGTAAGTATTATAGTCTTCTGAGCTCTGACCAGAATCACCCATTAAACTCAGTTCACAATATTCTAGGGGTGTTTTTCAAGGCAACTTCTTCAAACCTTTCCAAACTCCTCCTGCAAACCATTCTCAGAGGCTTCTGAATCACAAGACCGGTTAGTGTCACAGCAACAACTCTCTCTTCTTTAGAACCAGAATCTGTCTTAGTTACTTTCTCATTACTGGGGCAAAATACCTTACACTCACAAGTTACAAGAGGAAAGATTTATTTTATCTCACAGTTTGTAGAGGTTTGAGTCTATAGTCAGCTGGCTTCAAGGCAGGGTGGCATGGCAGAGGGGCATGACAGTGGAGAAGCAGTTCATAGCATGGCAGATATTAAGCAGTGAGACTTACTTATTTTTCCCTTTTTATTCCATCCAGGTTACTTAAAATAATGAACAAACTTTGTAAGCCCTGGAAAACAAAGATAGGGACAAAAAATTGTCCCTAGAACTTTGCCCAAAATAAATGCCATTTCCTGAATTTACAAGAGCCAGTTGTTACAAATCTTAGCTGACTGAAAAACTTACTTTTAGATTTGAATTTGAGTTGTTTTTTGTTTTTGTTTTGTTTTGAGTTTTGGTACCAGGGATCAAACTCAAGACCTCACACTTACCAGGCAAGTGCTGGACCTGCAGAGCTAAGCCCATCACCCCTTAAATTGGTATTTTTGTTTAATTGTTAAATGTTTTATGCTTAAAACATTTCTTGTGCTTTGTAAATTGTTGGACTGCAGTTACAGAATTAAATTGTTCTACTGCTTCAGTGCGCACGAGGTCACTTGATTTGTTGGTAGTCAGCCAAATTTACAATGTAACATTTAAAAAAAAAACACAGAGACACCATGGAATCCAAGCAGCTACAAAATAGTTTGTTACAGACAAAAATAAGCAAATAAAACAGAGAAGAGCATATGGAAAATGGCTTTATGTATAAGAGATGTATTTTGATGTGAAAAGGCTTTGTATGATGAGGGTTTCTGATAATGGCAAAACTAGAAGGCTCAAATATGTTGAAAGCAGGTTCATGAAGGGCGAAGTATACAGAAAAAAATGTTCGCTTCTTGGTTTTGTTGAGCCCAGTCTGTTCCTTCCAAAAGCTCCCTGTTACTCAAAGATTAGGAGGCAATAGCCTTGTCTCTCATTATTGTCTCTTCTCTAGGTCTCAGCTCTTCTCTTGAATTTTACTGATGTTGTCAGACAAAGGATGTAACTCTTATTTCTTAGATTGATATTAAACATGAGCTTTTCTACATGACTAACAGAGACACATATATTGGCCAATAACAAAAAACACAAGACAAACCTGCCTACTTGGACAGTTCCAACCTGGTTTATAACATCCATTATTACTAACTTTATGGTATATTATACATATTTATACTTCCCAAATGTGCAGATTTTCAAAAATACAAAACTAAAAAAAAATCTCACCACATTAGTGACTTCCATACTAACCTTATCTATGATGTAGACATTTACGCTTAAATATCTGACTTCCTTTTACTTGTGTTCCAGCTATTGGTGATAAAGTATACATGCCAATCCAACATAAATAGCCAACCAAAAACTACGCATACTTTTTCAAGGCTTACAGTGCTTAAGGATACTCAAACACTGTACAGTATAAACAATAACATGTAAAGTACATCTATAGACAGATACATTCTTCTCAGATAACACCAATACCACCAATAGTAGTTATTGTGTTCCCTTTCATCTCCAATGGTATATGACCTATAGGGGTTGACCAAAATTTGTGGTGAACTTCATGCTGGTCTACCAATCTCTGTTGTTAATCTCACTTAACACCTAACTCTAGAATATTGGAGAACCCATAATTTGGTGGCATTAGTATCTAATTCTACCTGGAACTATGTTTTGCCTTTTAATTACTATTGCAACCCACCGTCAAGAAATCCTGGGCTTGATGGGCCCTTTACACACCTCAATTAAGGCATATACTTTTCCCTATTAAAAATCCTTCTGGTTCTTAGCTATTGCCTTTTCCCCTCACGTTATCCGTAGTTATCAACATATAGATAAACTCAGAAGAATTTCTCATGATACTTCTTGCCATGTTATGATCTGCACTTCCCTTCCATATATTGTAGCCCTCATTAATCAGGAACCCAAGATAACTGAATACAATTCCTCTAATCATTGTTACATACTTTAGGGCATTTAATATCTTTTTGCCCACTAAGGCCACCTGGTTAACTTCTTATCTTACAAGAATAATATTTCTAATCAGAATATTGCACACATTATATACACATTATATACTCAGAAAATTAGTCAAAGCCTGGTTCCCCACCAATCTCCCTTAAGAATGGCTGAGAAATTCTGCTCTTGAACAAATTACCTTTGCACTTGAACATAGACAAAAACATTTTCTAGGTATTCTAATTGTGACTATTATTGTAGTTACTACCTTGACTGTGAAAGCTGCACCTGCAGTTGTCACTTTGACTCCCTCTATCTAAACTACTCAAATCATGAATGGCTATTACCAAAACATTACCTCAGAATTATTGACACAAATTAATGTTGATAAAAAATGCTACAAAGATTTGATGCCCTTGAGGCAGCTGTCAACTGGTTTGGTGAACACCAACAAGCCCTATGGACACACAGTTGACTTAATTGTGATGCTGGGCATCACTCAGTTTACATTACTCCTATTCCTTTTAATGATTTTGAATCTTGGAAAGAGATTAAACACCTTCTTCATAGTGCCTTTCATACAAATATTGTTGGAGATATTACTAATCTCCAGGGCTGGGTTCAGGTCCAGCTTCAAAAACTTCAAATGGAGCTTTATAACATTACTTTGGGTCATCTCAATGATACTGCATACTGGCTAAATCTTAAACATTGGTTCTCTGGTTTCAACCTTCACATCTGGATTCTTACAACTATTGAAATAACCTTTTTTTGTTCTTTCTTGAAGTCCCAAGATCACTGTATGCTGTTCCAACAGTTCCTCCATGCAGAAGCCCTGATGACCTTCCTGCATGAAGCCCAATAACCCTCTATCCTGTACTTTCCCCCTTTCCTCAATCTAAATTATAAAACAAAAAAGGGGAATTTTGGGAGAGACACTGGCCAAAGGAGTGATTGAACTTGAGTACACTAAGGAAGGAACCATGGGGAACAACAGTTCCTATGCTCCTGGAATGCATGCTTAGAGTTTAGAGAAAAAACTGCAGGATGAGTCAGTAGAATTAAGAGCAAGTTACTTCAAAGATGTTTGCTTTAGTCAACGTATTCTCTCTTCCCCAGTAAGATTCCCTAACCTAAGGTCAACATGTGTCAAGTAACAAGTCTCCTGGCCCTGTTCCCAAAACTCCTATAGAATATGCTGCTAAATACTTTTATTCTACATTTTTTCTGTCCACATCCTTGAATTACAAATAAATAACTAGGAGATTTCAGCTGACCATTCTTTCCCTAAGGCTTTTGAATGCCCAAGAGTCGGCCCCTCTGAGTTCTTGGTGATTGAATTAAATCTCATCTCTGAGTAATCTTTCATTTTGTACACAGCCATGGTCACGAACAGTGGCATATTTGTTTACTAGTTTACTTAACTTCCACCTTCCTCCCCAGTGGCAACTGTTCTAATATATTTGATGTGTATACCTTAAATATTTGAGTTCTTTTTAAAATTTTTATATGCATGAATTCAGGTAGTAGTATGGATCTCATCATTTTTTCTCACTCAGTAGTATTTTTTTAAAGATCCACCTATGATGCTCTGTGTACATATTGTCTAGTTTCTACTTTTGCATAATGTACTATAGTGTTCATCCATTTAAATTTACTTCTTGATTTTCCTAGAAATGGAATCTAGACTGTTTCCTACTCCCTTACCTCAAACACTGTGACGAACGTCTTCATGTATGTTGCCTCATGAATCTACACGTGAAGTATTCTGGAATACATATATAAAAGAAATATCATCATCATCATATCATACCACAGAGTATATGTATAATTAATTTAAGTATTGCAAGATTGCTCTTTGGAATAGTGCCTCCTATCTAAACTTTAATCACTTGTGATCTTCCATCTCTGCGTATTCAATAGTTGTCATGTCCCAATTTATTTTGCTGCCAAATGAGAATAAATGAATTTCATTTTAATTAGCAATTATTTGATTAATAATGAATTTGAACACCTCTTTATATATTTATAAGTGTTAGGGTTTATACATTGTGTCAACTTGAGAAGTCTAGCAGCTTAATTAAGTAAGGCAGCAGCTCTACATCCTGGGGTGTAGAGCATAAGCAGTTACCTGGCCATTGTGTCAATTTGAGAAGGCCAAAAATTTAGCTGAGAGACTCAGCAGGGAGCCAGGGTTCTTACTTTGTAAACATCCTCATCCTGTGCAAAGGAAGGCAAGGATGTTTGTGAATGCTACACCCACCCTGGGGGGGGGGTGTCCTGTGTACTATATAAAGGAGGAGAAGAGGCTTGCTCTTGCTCCTTTTACTTTGGCTGCTTTTGTTCAGTTGCTGCCTTGAAGTGTTGTTCCTGTGCCATGCCACCCTGCCTTGGA